>JAWZYT010004310.1:30000-32180 GCA_034508575.1 Petrolisthes manimaculis
CCAACAGTTAGATAATAATGATCACTGTATAGATTACTCACCAAATTCATTAAATAATTCAGTTAAATTCACCCATAAGGCATTTACACGACAAACAAACCTTCTTTCGTTGGCGAGCTTACAAACCAAAACAAACCACTGTGGAATCGACCCAAAGTTTGACACACCGTAGTACACAGTATTCTAAGTCGTGTTATGTGAGAACTTTGGAATTGAAAGATCTGTTCTCTCATATCTTATAGGAGTTATCTACAAGCCACAACCTATAGTGTATAAATTGGTGAATGTTTCTCAGACATGAAACCATTATATTAACAAAGGGGAGTTCCTCAATATTATTTACATATTTATTTACATATTACATATTTATAATCCCTACAAACAACTATAAACATTAATATATTTAATGTTGTATCAATAGTTGTCGCAATACCCTTTTTGGCAACTGTATTTACATATCTATTTACATATTACATATTTATAATCCCTACAAACAACTATAGACATTAATATATTTAATGTTGTATCAATAGTTGTCGCAATACCCTTTTTGGCAACTGTACACTACTGACTTGTCAAGCATATTAGAGAAACATGGAGTGTGTTATAATCTATTCGCTGATGACACACAATTTTATATGTCTGTAAAATTTAATAATATACAGAACACAGAAACTCAACAGATATCAAAGCGTGGATGGATACTCGTCAACTGAAATAATGGAATGAGAACAAAACCGAGTGTGTAATTTGTTGGTTTTGACTTTGATAGACTACATATTCGACAGATACAGAGACAGATAAATGTGTGTGTGTGTGTGTGTGTGTGTGTGTTCTCGAAGATGGTGTATGTGTGTGTGTGTGTGTGTGTGTGTGTGTATAATAGTGTGAAAGACCTTTATTGAAGAAATTACAATTATACTCTGTTCAAAACTTGTGTTCCGCTGGCCTCTTATGCTTAGATAGATAGACATAGATAGATAGATAGACAGATAAGAGATAGATAGAAATAGAGACAGATAGAGATAGATAGAAATAGAGACAGATAGAGATAGATAGAAAGATATAGATAGAAATAAATATAGATAGAGGTAGATATAAAGATATAGATAGAAATAGATATAGATAGAAATAGAGACAGATAGAGATAGATAGAAAGATATAGATAGAAATAGATATAAAGATATAGATAGAAATAGAGACAGATAGATAGAGGAAAATGGAACACAAGTTTTGAACAGAGTATATATAGTCATGAATAGTGCTGTAAGATTAATTAAAGAGAATATATATCATCAAGAGAAAGAATAACACCTGTGCTAATCAAACTACATTGGCTGTCTATCAAGAATTATATACAAAATTATATACAAAACACAAATGTATTACAGCCCTGAGACGCAGTGTTGAATTACATAAACTCCTTCAAAGCGTTGATTCCACAGTGGTATTGGTTTGTTAGTTAGCTCCCCAACCAACCCAAATTTAAAGGCTTCATTATTTATTTTCCAAAAGGTGAGTATATACGTATCCACATTCACAATATCTATCCAACAGTTAGATAATAATGATCACTGTATAGATTACTCACCAAATTCATTAAATAATTCACCCATAAGGCATTTACATGACAAACAAACATTCTTTCGTATGTGAGCTTACAAACCAAAACAAACCACTGTGGAATCGACCCCTGAGAGAGAGAGAGAGAGAGAGAGAGAGAGAGAGAGAGAGAGAGAGAGAGAGAGAGAGAGAGAGAGAGAGAGGGAAAGAGAGAGAGATCAATGTGTATGTATAAAGAGAGAGAGAGAGAGAGAGAGAGAGAGAGAGAGAGAGAGAGAGATAACTTGAGGCGAGGTTTTATATAGAGATAGAACTATTAAAAACACACATACATTAAAAAAAAAAAACATACACATACACACAACAACCCAATTAAAACACCAACCAAAACAGCAATAAAACACACACACACACATAAACACATTGACACACACATTGACACAAACACACACACACACACACACACACATACACACACACACACACACACACACACACACATACACACATTGACACACACACACACATTGACACACACACAAACACACACACATACACACATTGACACACACACACACATTGACACACACACATTGACACACACACACACACACACA
>JAWZYT010004311.1:0-27500 GCA_034508575.1 Petrolisthes manimaculis
TTTTGGTCTGTCTGTTTGGTGTGTGTGTGTGTGTGTGTGTGTGTGTGTGTGTGTGTGTGTTTATGTGTGTGTGTGTGTGTTTATGTGTGTGTGTGTGTGTGTGTGTGTGTGTTTATGTGTGTGTGTGTGTGTTTATGTGTGTGTGTGTGTGTGTGTGTTTGTGTTTAGGTGTGTGTGTGTGTGTTTGGTGTGTGTGTGTGTGTGTGTGTGTGTGTGTGTGTGTTGTGTGTGTGTGTGTGTGTGTGTGTGTGTGTGTTTGGTGTGTGTGTGTGTGTGTGTGTGTGTGTGTGTGTGTGTGTGTGTGTGTTAAAGGCAGCAACATACTTTCTACGATACAGTAACCTACCACCTACATTCACACAGTACAGGGTCAGATGTCCCACACAACCGATGGTATTAGTGCAGCTGGTGGAACTGACCTCAGCATACAATGTTATTCTGACATTTCTGTGCTTTTGTTTTCAAACGTGATTTCTGCAGAGGGGACGCCACTCTTAGTAATGATAAAAGTTCCTTTGTGACCTTCATATTGTACACTCGATTCAGTCTATTGGAAGCTGGTATAGGTTTTAAGTATTTTTCATCTATCCCTTGTTTTGACTTTTATTATTCATTCTCAATGCATATATAACTCCTTCCACAAAATATATATATATATATATATATATATATATATATATATATATATATATATATATATATATATATATATATATATATATATATCAAAGTATGTCTTTTAATATCTTTCTTCAGATTGCATCTTGTACACATAGTTATCTATTTACCTTCTAACAACCTAAAGCATGTCTCCGTCCATATCAAATGACTATCGATCAAATTTTACGCTTGATGTCCATTGGGTTGGAAATGTATCCTTCTACCATGTATGTTTCCGTGTGGTTTATGCTGATGCTGAAAATGTGGAAACACAAAGTTTAGCAGCGGTAAAGTTCCACACCACACACCACTCTCTCTGATTAGTTACCTGGCCTACCAAGGAGCTAAAGAAATGTTTGTGTGTTTAGTGTGTGTGTGAGAGAGAAAACTTGTGGTACGTCGTTGTGTGTGTGTGTGTGTGTGTGTGCGTTTTGCACCGTGTCTTTGAGTGTGTGAATGTGTGTATGTGAATGAAAGTGCCTTGCAAACATATGCGCAAAATAAAAATAGAAGGAACAAATAATTGGCTAGAGAGCTTTCCAGTGTAGACCAACAGTACGAAAAATCCTCCAATAAAAATGTAATTGAACATTCTCCACATCACCTGCAAAAATCCGAGTACAACAAAACATTATGTACTGTTCACTCCTAGCTGGGTGTAACTAACTGATGCCTGGGTGGGTGGGGGTGGGGCACTCAGGATCAACTTGTCTTGCTGCAGTATTCAGTTGTCTTGTTCTGGTTGTCATATTCAGTGAAATAGTAAGGATGCAGGTTGGATATTCTACTGGTTGTACAATACAGATAAGACTGACTCAAGGAATGAAGGCCTCAATGTTTGGCATGTTAGGTAAGTACTTGCTGTCCTGGAATAAACATTAGCCTATGCCGGAAATATCTGATGTTGATTAATACAAGTTTCACCGAATATATTAAAATGTCAACGAAAATATAACTAAAAAATAACAAAAGAGCAAAACTAAAAAAAAAAAAAAACATGGATTGGAAACTATTTGTCGCATCTTTGTCTGATAATGTGATCTGTGAGGTGTTACTCTCAGAGATCATCATCAGACGAGAGAGGCAGCAGAACTTTCACTCAAGTCTATAACTCAGTCGTGAATCATTGAGAAATAAAACGACAGCAAAATTTAGTTCACAGCAATAATGTCAAACAGAGGAATGAGGTTATGACTGGCTGACTGGTGACGACTATGTTCCCTCAGTATATTTGCAAATGAAGAGCAATTGCAACGAGTGAGCACATAACAGCTAATGGTGCCCTTTATTGGATGCTTAGTGTTAGCAGTGCCAGTGGTGACAATGCAGACCCAGTTTTAATTATACAATTTTTATAGTGTATTTGTATAAGTTAATAAATGACGGAACCATGTTAGGAATATAAGATTGTTAATACATACTCCAGTGGAAGGGAATGAAAGACAATAAATTATGAGAATTGCGCAAAATTATGGAAACACAGGGAACAGAAATAAATGAAAATAATAACAATGAAGATAAAAATATTAGAGAGTACTTACTGTATCACTTTCTACAAGGTGTGTTTATCCCACACTTACTGTCTCACGGAAGTCAGATAAACATAACTATACACAACGGTAGAGAGGTCGTATATGATTACTTAATTACATCGTATTATAGTTGTAAGCCTCTTTATACCCGAAGAGTTCAACAACAACAACAACAACAACAACAACAACAGCAACAACTACAAAAACAACAACAACAACAACAACACAGTAACAGTAAGCACCTTTTATCAGGGTAAATAAAATATGCATTAGGTAGAGCCCTATAGCAGCGAAGGGTCGTCAATAAAATGCTATATATATATTCCTCATACATTGTTGTTGTTTCTTATTTATGTTATGAGAGTAATCATTATGCCTTGACCATCATCACACCACACTATCACCAACATGTCATTATTTTCACAGCACTCGTTCCACACCAACCCATTACACCACCACAAGGGCATACCAACACCAAGCCATCACACACACACACACACACACATTCACATACACACACACACACACCCATCACACACACCTTTAACATGCGTGACACGACATCAGCAACCATTACCTCACATGGGATCAATCAGCCACCCGATTCCAACACACACACACAAAATAGTACTCACACACACATAACAAACCAACACACACTGACACACACACACACACATTATAGTACTCACACACACAAATAAAACAAATCAAAACACATACACAAAATTGTACTCACACACACACAGATAAAACAAATCAACAAACACACACATACACACACACAACACATATCCAGTAATGACATAATCCGCGTCAAGCTCCTACTAAGCTGGCCGATTGAGCCGAGGTTTGGCTGACTCACTGAATGGGTCTGTTGGCTTGTGGGGGCTGGTGGTGGGTATGTGGGGCTTGGTGTGGGGTTTGTTGTGGGTTTGTTGTGGGTTTGTTGTGGGATTGGTATGTGGTTTGTTGTGGGTTTTGTGTGGTCTGTGTTTGTGATGTTTTTCGATGTGTGTGTGTGTGTGTGTGTGTGTGTGTGTGTGTTTGTGATGTTTTTCGATGTGTGTGTGTGTGTGTGTGTGTGTGTGTGTGTGTGTGTGTGTGTGTGTGTGTGTGTGTGTGTTGTGCTCGTTCCCATGCAAGGGTCGATACAAGAGGGGAAGGTTATTGTGCACGTGTTAATTCAATGTATTAGTGTTCGAGGATTACACTGTGTTCGTGAAATAGGTCATTGATTCTGTTTCAACTAGCACAGTGTTTGTTATGCACGAGGCTTTGGATCCCTGTTGTCCTACTCTCCACAAACGCAGATTAATTGAATTTTAACAACGTCCCATGCAAATACGACTGAAAATTTAAGAGTACTGAGCTTGTAATCCGTTTGAGTAGTTAGTCAGGGGCTCAAATCTCTCGGGTGAACATGGCGTGGATGAAGTTATTTCGTATATTAATTGTATTGCCATTCTAGGTAACAGTAGCTAATATTAAGTTCACGTAAGGTCATGTAGCATAACTCATTTTCTATATTGTACAGTTGTAGGTAGATATATACTGTATTTACAACCATGCTGCTGAAACATATACAGTTTAATTAACACATTCAGAGCAGGTGAATTTAATCAACAGATTTTGGGGCATGATCTTGATATTATAACATTTTAATTATGCATAAAGGAAAAATACAATTTTCCCACAAGTGAAAGTGAAAATATCAGTCATACAATACTAATTATACCGTACATTAATAATATTAATTACAGAGTATTATTTTTAATACCAGATCCTGTCACCACCTTTATGTACAAACCACTGTGATATAATTATTTACAGGACTTATGTTACTGGGATGATATAGTGTTGTAAATGTATTATAAAATCTACTTGTGTGTTGCATAGTGAGTGTTAATCTCCTGCCTGATCTAAGAAGAGTGTATTGACAGTTCAGTGGGTGACTTACTTATTAATATTAATATTATTATTATTGCATTAACTCTTCCATACCAACATACCTGCCCATTTAGCACCTCCAACATCTCTCTCCCCACATCACCCCTCACACCAACACACCACCTGTTCCTGTTCAACTCAACCCAGAAGGAACAGTGGCGAAGGTGGGGCCTGAACCTGGTGTTGTATGTGTAGAGAGAGAGAGAGAGAACACAACCACTGTACAATGAGTAGTGGTGCCTTCCTCACAACCCACATCACTGAGGCTTATCTCTGGCAGCCACTATGATATGCATGAGGGTGAGGCAAGGTGGGAGAGATGAGAGAGATGAGAGATGAGAGATGAGAGATGAGAGAGAGATGAGAGATGAGAGAGAGAGAGAGAGAGAGAGAGAGAGAGAGAGAGAGAGAGAGAGAGAGAGAGAGAGAGAGAGAGAGAGAGAGAGAGAGAGAGAGAGAGAGAGAGAGAGAGAGAGAGAGAGAGAGAGAGAGAGAGAGAGAGAGAGAGAGAGTAACATCAACAACCCACGTGACACACATCCTGCTGTATAACACGAGATTAATTAAGGTTGGCAGCATCTCCCCCCTTTCCTTCCTTCCTCTATGTAATAACCACGTCGATATTATCAGAGAACATAAGGCCAGAGTAAGTAAGGGTACCTGCCACCTTCCTCTTCCCTTCACAACACCTTCACATTCATAACTTAGTGTATATGTTTTAACGCCAAAGTAATAGTAAAGTTGATTGATTGATTGATGGATATTAGGCCCAACAACATCGAGGTCCTATAGCGCCAGAAAAAGGTGATAGAGAGGTGTGACAGCAAGCAGGAAGGAAATAAAAAAAAAGAAAAGAGGGACAGTTGAAGGTCATAGTAAAGTTTGGTAGCCCCCGTTCCTCCCCTATGCAACACTAACATCGATTATAAACACAATGATATTATATAAAACCGAAAGTAAGTGTAAAGTTAGGTAAGCCCCCTTCCTTCCTTCCGTTCGTACTCTATGCAACACAAGCGTCGATTATCGATTTTATAGTCAATATGATATAACGCCAAATCAAGAGCAAAGTTTGCAATCCCTCCTCTACTTCCCTATGCAACACACGCGTTAATATAAATGCAGTAAATATAATAAAGAGCCAAAGTCAGTATATAAAGTTTGGCAGCACCTCTTCCTTTCCTTTCCCTCCCTATGAACACCTTCACAAATATAATATAAACATAGTGAGAATGATATACCAATGATAAAGGAATAAGTATAAAGTTTGGCAGCTCCCCTTCCTTATCTTTCCCTATGCAATACCTTCACAAATATAATATAAACATAGTGAGAATAATATACCAACACCAAAAGTACAATAAGTCTAAAGTTTGGCAGTTCCCCTCCTCCTCTCGTTTCTATGTCACGTCCGATGATACAATGAACATAATAACGTGTGTGGGGTCGAGACTGATGGGGACACCCTGTATAAGCCAATATGAGACTAATGAACGAGGATGCCCTGCCAAGACAACGTAAAGAAATTCAGACAAGGGAAGATGAGGCAAGGGAAAGGAGGGAGAGAGAAGGAGAGAGAGAAGGAGGAGAGAAAGGATGAGAGACAGATAGACAGACAGACAGAGAGAAAAGAGAGTGAGACGAGGGAGGAAAGGGAAGGACAAGATGAAAGAAGGTAAGATTAGAGGAAGATGAGGAAAGGAGGGACAAGGGAAAGGAAAGATAATTAACAAGGCAAGGCAAAGAAGGGTAAGGAAAGGAAAGGGAGTTGTGGGGTAAGTATACTAAGGATATATGAAAGCAATGTGAAGCTAGATGTGACAAAGAGGGACAACCTGAGACAAAGTGGGACAACCTGAGGCAAGATGAGGGCAAGGTAAATCAAGATGAGGGCAAGGTAAATCAAGATGAGGGCAAGGTAAGGCAAGATGAGGGCAAGGTAAGGCAAGATGAGGGCACGGTAAGGCAAGATAAGGGCAAGGTAAGCCAGGATGAGGGTCAGGTAAGCCAGGATGAGGGTTAGGTGAGCCAGGATGAGGGGCAGGATGAAGATAAGTGGAGGGAGCGGTAATGAAACTAAGACTTGGATATTACAGCCTTATGAGACCACACTACTGTTGTTCCAAGGATGAAAGGAGACACATTGGCCACGGGGATATACACACACACATGCATATTCATAACTAACACACACACACACACAACCACACACATGTATATTCATATCAAACACACACACAAGCACACACACGCATATTCATATTCTCAGACACACTCACACATACCGTTACACGCACACATACACATACCACACACACATGTATATTCATATCAAACACACACACACACACACTTAATCAAACAAGGACGCAAAACACGTACGCGCTCGTAAGTGGCATAATGCCACTTTAATGTATAAACAGACAGACAGACTGACAGACAGACAGTAAACAAAACAAACCGACAGGGACAACTGAAAGACAGAACACAGAGAAAGATAAACAGTGAGTCAGACAAATAGATAAATAAAAAAACAGACAGAAAAAACGGAACACTCAAATAGACAGACAGTGAGTGAGTCAGACAAACAGATAGAAAAGCTAGACAGAAAGACAGAGTTCTACTAACTACAGAACATTTGGACCAAGCTACTTTGTTTACAGGTCACGTGCCCTCAGCAGTCAGCAGGCTGTTACCTACTCTTGAATTTGTGGCACCCTCCTCTCCCCCTACTCTGGCTCCCTCCCCCCCCGCCCCTCCCCTACCCTGGCTCCCTCCCCTCGCCCCACAACCCACCCTCCGCCACCTGCTCAAAGGAAGAGTAATATCTTTAGGGGAGAATTGGAGGGCTACATGTTTCTCCAATAAATGCTACAAAACTGATCACCTAGACTCCGTACAATGCTGCAGTCTGTTTCCTGAATTAGTTTGAAGTAATCATTAAACACATCAGTTCGCCTCTCATGTTTTCACGTCTGTCTGTCTGTTTGTTTGCTGAGTGGAGAATGAACAAGATATTTTATAAACATATCAACGGGTTTCAATCAAACTTTGCGAGATGAGACTGAAAATTGATTACATTTTTAGGTTTCTAGGTAAAAGATCGAGGTCAGAATTGGATGCGGTTTTCTGTAACATTTTATCGGTAAGAATGAGGGTGAAATAAGGGGTTGATTTGTTTCGTAGAGTATACATGGAAACTACACTACATCCCTCCCACTGCATATAACAGAGGCACGACTGAGCCATTCCTTGCTCTCCCTTCACTCGCTGAATTAGGAAAATACTGGAGGGGAAAGTAATAATGGAGTTGCCTGTTGGAAAATTATATGAACGTAAAAAAAAAAAATAGAATAAAATATAATTGGGGTACCCATGCACACCAAATGAAAAAAACGAAGGTTAAATGTAGCTCATAGATTTTCCCATTAACTGAATGCTATTAAATCCTCCAATGTGTATCATTAAAACTAGTTTGTCCTAGAATGAGGTATCCTGGTACAGTTTGGAGGAATCAATAACATCCATTATCACCAACAAACTCTACGTTCCTTAAATCGGCTAACAGGTTGTAAGTGTCGTATTGATTTTCCATTCCAGGAGTAATATCACCCTAATTTTCTGCAACTTTCCTCTGATATCTGGGACCGTTTACACTAGCAAACCTCTCACCCTCCCCTCCCCCCTCCTCTCCCATTCACATGTGTGTGTAGAGTACTTATGAGAATTACCGAATGCGTTTGATTTATACCAAATTCAAGTGTATGTAAAACCAAACATGTATACCTGAAAAATCCCTAACATTTTGCACCTAAAACTATTAGTAGAAAATAAAATATATAACAAAATTATCTTCTACTTACTTCATATATACAGTATTTCCACCCAATTTAACATGAAGATCAAACATATACTGTGTACACGATGAGAGTTTAATAATCAGATAGACAAACCATCCCTAGCTACAAATTTTACTATAATTAAAAAAACTGGTAAACACAGTGAAGTTCCCAGATACGAACGAGATCATAAAGTCATTACTCAACTTATACTAATTACTTCAAGGTCACTGTAGTAATTAGCTAATCAAAAGTTACTTGAGCAGTTTGTCATTTTGTATGTAGGTGTGTGTATATAGTGTGTCTGTATGTATGTCAGTTGTCTGTGTGGCCCATAAGTGAATGAATGTGCCAGTGTATTCTTCCATTTGTGTGTTGATGTGTATATGTGTAGGTACTTACGTGTGTGTGTGTGGTGTGTGTGTGTGTGTGTGTGTGTGTGTGTGTGTGTGTGTGTGTGTTAGCATGTGTGTGTGTGTGTGTGTGTGTGTGTGTTAGCATGTGAGTGTGTGTTAGCATGTGTGTGTGTGTGTGTGTGTGTGTGTGTGTGTGTGTGTGTTAGCATGTGAGTGTGTGTTAGCATGTGAGTGTGTGTTAGCTTGTGTGTGTGTATAGCATGTGTGTGTGTGTGTGTGTGTGTGTAAGTGATGGTGGAGTGAGGCAAGGCACGCCACTCCAATGAACCAGATGGGATGAATATTCTTAGACTAATTAGGGCTCCTCATTTTCCTGTCTCAGTTCTGTCTCATCTTTTACACTATAGCGCTGTGTGTGTGTGTGTGTGTGTGTGTGTGTGTGTGTGTGTGTGTGTGTGTGTGTGTGTGTGTGTGTGTGTGTGTGTGTGTGTGTGTGTGTGTGTGTGTGTGTGTGTGATGTGTGCGTGTGTGTATGTTACTTAAATACTTGTCCAAATAATTAGTTCCCTCTCTCTCTCTCTCTCTGTCTCTCTCTCTCTCTCTCTCTCTCTCTCTCTCTCTCTCTCTCTCTCTCTGTTGTGTGTGTGTGTGTAAACAATATATTTGTCTTTACATCTTCAATAATCTAATATCTTTCACTTTTTCTTCCTCCTCCTCCTCTTTTCTCTCTCTCTCTCTCTCACTCATATACTTAAAGTTCTCTCCTTCCCAACACACACACACACACACACACACACACACCGCACAGCCGGGATATTAATTGTAAAGCCACTTGTAACTTCATAACAAAAACAATAGAGATAATTCAGTTTGTGTTGCTGGTGCTGGTGGTGGTGGAGCGAGGATAAGACTGTGGTGGTGGGAAGGGGGTACAAATATCACTAGGGGCTACAAATATCACTAGGGGTCGTCTTCTGGGAGGGGGTGGAGCAGGGGGGTTTGGATCTAGGACATGAGAGAGAGAGAGAGAGAGAGAGAGAGAGAGAGAGAGAGAGAGAGAGAGAGAGAGAGAGAGAGAGAGAGAGAGAGAGATGAGTGTGAGTGGTGAAGTGGTGTGAGTGTTGAAGTGTTGTGAGTGTTGAAGTGTTGTGAGTGGATGTGGTGTGAGTGGAAGTGGTGTGTGTGGGAAGTGGTGTGAGTGTTGAAGTGGTGTGAGTGGGAAGTGGTGTGAGTGTTGAAGTGGTGTGAGTGGGAAGTGGTGTGAGTGGGAAGTGGTGTGAGTGGGAAGTGGTGTGAGTGGTAAGTGGTGTGAGTGGGAAGTGGTGTGAGTGAGGAGTGAGTAGTGAGTGTTGCAGTGCATGGTGGTGTGAGTGAGAGTGAGATGCAGCAGTGTATTGTGCGGGAAAGGATTCACAAGATGAGGTAATTAAGGACAAAATGAGGTCAGTTAAGAAGAGGATTATAATGAAGAAAGAAGGAGCAGAAGACATGAAGATAAAGGAGAGGAAAGAGAAGGGTGGTGGTGGTGGTGGTGGTGAGATGATGAGATAAGGGGAGTTAAAAATATCACGTGGCTGTGTGAGCTTAGCAAGTTGTGTAATATGTGTAATCTCTCTCTCTCTCTCTCTCTCTCTCTCTCTCTCTCTCTCTCTCTCTCTCTCTCTCTCTCTCTCTCTCAATCAGGAAGTGTAGTCAAGAAACAAAATACGTCCTCATGTTTTAAGGTATTTCCACAAACACCATAACAATGTAAACAACAAAATACTAAAAATATTACCAATCTATCAACAACAACAACAACAACAATAAAAATAATAAACAATAACAATACTAAAAATAATAATAATAGTAAGATACACACACAATGATAAATAACACCAACACTCCAAAACATCACCAACGATAATTACAATAGCAACAGCAACAGTAATAAGAACAACACTCTCTCGTCTTATCCTTCCTGGGGTGTGTGTTCTTACTTACAAGGGTCAACAAACCCACTACAGTCTCCTCAGATCTAATGTTATACGCTATAGGCTCCATCTGTAACCTGTTTGTTTCTCTTTCACATCTTATGGAGTTTAGACAAAGCCGAGTTCCGCAACGATTAAATGATGGAAGTGTACAATATATCAATTTTGGGATTAATGTAATTAGTTTGTCTTAACACGTATATAGTCAAGAAAATATTAAAATAAATGCTATGTTTTGGGGATTTTATATTTACGAACAATCATTCGGTGAAAATAAAATACTTAGATTATGCATAACTTATATAATACTATACAATGTCATGGTGTGTGTGTGTGTGTGAGTGTGAGTGTGTGTAATAATAATAATAATAATTAACGGTTTATTTACATGGCAGTCAGAGACTGAAAATATACATAGGGGAAAAAATTACATTAATATTAATTCTTAATTCTAAGATCTATGGGCTATAACTTGGAGACATACAGTACATGTTAATTTAATTGTTTATCTTTCGCACTAAAGTATGTGTGTGTATGTGTGTGTCTGTGTGTCTGTGTGTGTGTGTACCTCAGTTCAAGACAGCTTACAGTAAGTGCAACAACCGTGTCAGATTAACACTTCATCTCTTGTATGTATTGCACCGAAGTTTTCAGCTGAATTTTTTACTCTCTGAAAAAGTCAACATTCGTGACGGGCATCTCGACTTATTTCTGTTTCTCTCTTCCTTCCTTCCTTCCTTTACTCAATACATCATCTCTTCTTTCCTCCTCTTTGTAGTTATTTTATCTCTCACATCTTTCTTTCTTTCTTTATTCCTTCCTTCTTTCCTCCTTCTTTCTTTCGATTCTCTCTGGGTTAGTATTGACCTTTCTCTCTCTCTCTCTCTCTCCTTCTTTCTCTTTACTTTCTTTCTTCCCTCCTTCCTCACTTCCATCCCTCACTCTCTTTTCGTCTTCTCTCTAACGATTCTTTCCATTTTTTTCTTACCTGCATTTTTTTCTTTCTTCGTTCATTCACTCTCTCCTTTTTGTCTCAGGAGGGAACTACTCTCTTCTCTTCTCTTCTCTCTCTCTCTCTCTCTCTCTCTCTCTCTCTCTCTCTCTCTCTCTCTCTCACCTCTTCATCTCTTCACTTCTTTCTTTCTCCTTTTCCTTCCTGCATCTTTCCATTGATCTTTAGCTATATCTTTTTATCCTCCCTTTCTCTTTCCTAACTCTCTCTCTCTCTCTCTCTTACTTTCTGTTAGCTTCTCATTCCTCCCACACTCTCTCTGTCCGTTCTTTATTCTCTCTTTTTCTCCCTCTCTTTTTTTTAACAGGGGTCTCTCTCTCTCCCCCCCCCCCCCCCCTCTCTCTCTCTCTCTCTCTCTCTCTCTCTCTCTCTCTCTCTCTCTCTCTCTCTTCTTCATGCACCTTTCACCGTCCTTCCAATCTCCACCATTTTTCTTACTCTCTTACTCTCCTATATTTTCCCACCTCCCACCTTCCAAAATGCATCGCAGTCTCTACTCTCCATCTCTCTTCATTCTCTCTCTCTCTCTCTCTCTCTCTCTCTCTCTCTCTCTCACCAAAGACTGAATCTCCTCACCTCGTCGCTTTCTTTCTTTCCTCTCTCCCTTCCTTTCTTTCTCCCTTCTTTCTTTTCTCCCTCCCTTCATCCATTCTAGTTTCCTCCCTCCCTTCCTTCATTCCTTTCCTTCCTCCTTCCTTCATTCCTCCCCTTCCTTATTTTATTCCTTTCCTCCCTTCCTTTCCTTTTTTCTTTATTTCTTTGCTCCCTCCCTCCCTCCCTAGCTTCCTTCCTTTTTTCATTCATTCCATCTTTCCTAATTTTCTTTTTTCCTCCCTCCCTTCTTTTCTCTATTCTCCTTTCTTTCTTTACTCCCTTCCTCCCTTCCTCCATTCATACCTTCCTTCCTTAGTTCCCTTCCTTCCCTCCCCCTCTGCTGCAAAATGTAAACGTTAGACCATTTTACAAGCAGGTATATACGTCTCACCCAAAAACAGGTCATTTGTTCAGTAACTTCCCCCTCCCCTTCCTCCTCCTTCCCCTCTCCCCCTTCCCCCCCCCCTCCCCCCCCCCCACCGTATTAATTAGAGGCCCGGTTAATTGATGTTACTTCCCTCAGGTGAGCTCAGGTAATTTCCGAAGAAGGTGAACTGTTATTATGAGGAACACTTTATATTATTTTTATATTAGTATCTTTTTTATTATTATGATTATATGCTGTTTGGAACATTGTGTATTTATTTAGAACACCTATTATCATCTATAACATTGTCTTTTATTTTCAAGTATAGTTTAAAAGATGTCTATATTTAGAACACATATTTTGTCATCATTATCTTTTAGCTACTGTACGTTATTTTGGGAAAAGTATTTATTTATTTATTTATTTATTTATTTGTATATTCATGCTGTTCTCCATTTATTACCAAGGTGAAATTGGAAGGGCATAAGAATTTGGAACTTATTTTTGTGTCTGAATTATTTCAAGTTGTCTTTTCCTTTAAAGTGTTGGCAAATCTGGAGCAACTGATTCCTCCAAACTATTCCAACCAATAGACTATCATCATTTTCGTTAATCCAGTCCTGTTTCCTGCCATTCTTTGGAGGAATCAACTGTCTCCAATGTAATAAACTTATATTAGAATTAATTTATAGTAATCAAATTTCAATTATATATTGGTGGACCTGAGGTCGAATGTGACTCAGAGATAAGATATTGTTGGTGAACTGACGATTACTGTTACGATGGATGCTGCATTAAAAACACATAGAACAATCGTCCTACTGTAGTCATCGTAAACCCGTCACTCAAAGGTGTTGCTTGTGTCCTGCATACGGGGCTTATATACAGTAGAATAACGATGGAGATTGATAGTTCCTGATCAATTGTACTCTCTCCTTTCGAAAGCCTCTCATTTCTTTCCCCAGAATGATCACCCTCTCCTTTCCTGCCTGTCACCCTCCCTCTCCCCACTCCCTCCTTTCCTGGCAGCCCCCTATCCCTGCCTGCCACCCCCCTCTCTCTGCCTGTCCCCCTCCTTCCCAGCTCTCCTTACCAGTACCCCCTCCCCCCTTCCTCTGCCTGTCCCACCTACCCTGCATGCCTGCTCCCCCTTCCTCCATCCTCTGCCTGTCCCACCTTCCCTGCCGAACCCCCCTCCCCAATCTCTGCCTGCCTGACCCCCCTCCCCCCATCCTGTGCCTGTCCCCCCACTCCCCTCATCCTCTGCATGCCCCCACCTCTCCTGCCTTCCAGCCTGTCCCCCCCACCTTCCTTCTTGCCTGTCCCCCCACCTTCCAATTGCCTCTCTAATACACTTGATGGGCCAGACTTTTACGACTACTTTCCTGTTTTCTTTTCGAGGGGAAACTACTTAATTTGGTGGATGGATGGCAGTGCAGAGAACGATGTTTACGAGGCTCCAGAATGAATGTGTGTACCTATTTTGGTGTGGTTCATGTGGCTGAGGCGATGTGGTTCGTTATTACGTGATTTTAGTTTCATAAAGTTAAGAATGTTAGTACTTATTGTTATTACTTTTACGGTTGCTTCTGAAGTAATTTTTCATTGCTAATAGATTAATTTTATGTTCATAATAAGACTGAATTTATTTTTTTTGTTATTATCATAGCGTGATTTAATCTCCAGTTTTGTTTGCAACGACCCATCCTTATTCTGGCGTGAAATTGAATTGTTAGTAGATATACTTTTGTACTTATATTATTTGTCACAAAATTAAAATTATATTCAAACGAAACTTACAATTAGCTTTTTCACCGGCGGGATTTTTTTTATAATGATACGAATGCTGGTCTTACTTTCTTTTGGTTCTTATTTCTTAACACACACACACACACACACGCTGGTTCTGAAGCAATCTTATTCATATTAGGATTCTTGTGTTGAGTTTGTTTCTCCATAACGAGGCTTGTGGCTTGATTTTGTTGAGGGGGAAGTTTTCAGGCGCAGTTTCCCCACATTAGCAAAAAGTTTTGTGTAATTTTCTTCATGATGCTGGTATTCTAGCTTAAATTAAGGTGATAGGCAACTTTTGGTACCTACATTGGAGCGCCTTGATTCTTCCCAAAATATGCCCAAGAAACAGGACTAGATTAACGAAAATACTGATGACCTGTTGCTAATAATTGACTGGAGAAATAATTTACTCCAGATATACCAACACTATTTGTGAAAGGACCCTGTGATGCAGTCAGAAAATTAGAGATAAATAAGTCCTTCACATTTTGCCACGAAATGTATATCAATTCCACTCGCTTGATTATATATATATATATATATATATATATATATATATATATATATATATATATATATATATATATATATATATATATATATATATATATATATATATATATATATATATATATATATACCTTCTATTGGCTCAAGAAGGATAGAGGATTTACATAGTATCAGGGTCAGAATATCGCATCCACTTACTCCAAACGGTTTCACGTAGGATTCACGGGTACATAATATATCACGACTTAATTCATTTCTCTTGTGTATCCTCGGAATAGTTACATACTGTTGATGGTGACAGTGAGAATCAACGGTTGAACCGACGTCGTCTTATTTAATATTTTACACGAAGTCTCCAGTAAAGTTGAAGTGTCAAGTCTTGAATTGTAAATTTGATACAGGTGGGATCGAGAGTTTTGGTCCTGAATCTTTTATTGGGCACATTAACTATTCTATAATTGAATATGTACTGAAAATCTGTGAGATTTTATATAATAACTTTTTAAAAATTCTTGTCTGTCTGTCTGTTTATTTATTAGATTAAGCAAAATATTATGTATAGACATATACAAAATATTTACCGTAGGTGGGCCTCGTAATATGGATCCCAAACTCGATATATAATTATGTAAGTCTCCAACTATTATTAATATGCAAGATATGGGTGTGACCGTAGATTTTCACTACGATTATGCTCTGCCTTGACCGAGTTTTGTAGTAATTATATATGTTACTAACTCCAGAAAACTTAATTAAAGAAGAGCACAACCTCAGACACTAAAGCATAGACATATCATTACCTTCATTCATAAACAAACTGTCTAAGTCATTACAGGATGTGATTTCTGCAAAAATTCAGAAACAGACAAACAATAACAAAGGCCATTAGTTTATGCCAGTGTCGATATGATAACTCGACCTTATGGTTCTTTACTTACGAGCAATACCGACTATTATTTTGCATCCTCAACTAACTTCTCCCAATTCTACAACACCAAAGAGAAACCACTGACAAACAGAGGGTTTTAATGGGAATCACATCTTTTCTCTGGGCCACTTTCCGTCCTTTATATTCTGTACAGTTACATTTATTAGAGTAGAATAATTATTTTTTATGACAACGAGAGGGTTCCTACGTAAAAAAAACAATCAAACCAACAAAAGGAATTAACAAGCAATAATCTGGTGACAATTGTACACTAAAATCAGATATATAACATTTAACCTATTGGATGTAAGTAAGGAGAACTTCCTTCCCTTTCGAGTGGGTAATATTGCCTCGCTTTAGTTAGAGAATATTACTTGAAATAATTGCCAGAGGTTACGTAAGGACCCTGTGATCGTGTATGAAAACTGGAGGCTTCCGATTCCTCCTGACTATGCCACGAAACAAGCTCCTTCCCTATAGATAGTGTTTCGTGGCAGAGTTTGAAGGACTTATTTACTTCCTGTGTGTAGAGTGAGGGTTAACTTACTATTTTTCTTATCCCTAATTGGAATGGTTATAAACGAAAAACAACATATATTTAATCCTCTTTCGTTATCTTTTCGTCCCACCATTAAATACTGTATATATATATATATATATATATATATATATATATATATATATATATATATATATATATATATATATATATATATATATATATATATATATATATATATATATATATATATATATATATATATATATATATATATATATATATATCTGCATCCGGCAACCTTTCTTTCTCTTGTTTTGGATTCTCTATTTCCCTCTTTTTATTTTCCTTCCCTCTTCCCCTCCC
Organism: Petrolisthes manimaculis; assembly: GCA_034508575.1. NCBI lineage: Eukaryota > Metazoa > Arthropoda > Malacostraca > Decapoda > Porcellanidae > Petrolisthes > Petrolisthes manimaculis. The sequence continues at coordinate 16,381 of JAWZYT010004311.1, forward strand.
TCTCTCTCTCTCGTTCACACCGGTTATTTTTCTCTCGTTTCCTTCATTTCACCTTCCCTCTCGCCTGCTTCCCTTCCCCTTCCCTCCCCATACTAGTCTTTTTCAATTATTCCACTTCGCTCCTCCCCTTCCTTTCATTCGCTTCTCGCTCTCATCTTCCTTTAAAATTTCACAGTACTGGCTGCCTGGCCGCTACTGCCGCTCACTTCACACCAAAAATTCGCTTCCATGCTCCACTGCACACACCTGAGCCAATCATACACACATCCACACCTACACAACAACCTCTACCTATTTATTAAAGTGGTGTGTGTGTGTGTGTGTGTGTGTGTAGTAAATCACTGCACATCGATGTACAATCACTTTAATAAATATATGCGGCTCAATTTTACAAAAAGACCGCGAAAAAAAAAAATGTATATGCATGTGTGTTACTCCCATTTCTATTGAGGGTGAACTGGAACCTACAAAACCATCCAAGCAATGGCACGAAACACATGCACCTCCTAATACTACATAGAGGTATAGTGTTGTTTCCTTTCATAGTGTGGAGGAAGTTAGTGGCTCTTGTAATGCATCGACCACCGAGCGTTTGTGGCCTAACTTGAGTGGCGGTGACTAATTGATTACAAGTGTGAGGCGGAACTTGTACCTCAAGGACGGACACACACACACATACGTACACACACATACACACACACACACACACTTGCATTCATTCACACACACTCTTACAGTTACATTCTTCATTCACACACTCTCATACTTACATTAATTCACACACACACACACTCTCATTCATTCACACACACTCTTACAGTTACATTCTTCATTCACACACACACACTTACACCATTCACACACCCTCATATTTACATTAATTCACCCCCACACACTTACACACTCCCTCACACACACACACACACACACACACACACACACACACACACAATTAATATCCCACCACTTAAGTCCACTTGGAGAACACGATATGAGAGAGAGAGAGAGAGAGAGAGAGAGAGAGAGAGAGAGAGAGAGAGAGAGAGAGAGAGCGTAAGATGAGTTAGGTGGGCGATGACAAGAGGACTATAATTTGTCTATATTAAACTGGCTTCCCACACGAGCTATAAATAAATTCTGCTGACGCTTCACAATAATTCAGGTGGAGAGTCTCAAATGCTAATCTTCGAAAGCGTGGGTTACATGCATAGAGGGATCATCCAAAGGGAGTCTAGCGGGTTATTACTTTGTGGTCTGTGATCCCTTAGTGTAATATATATACTGTATATGAGTTTATATGAGCTAATACAAAACTCTGGAAGCGTAGTGTTTAATTCCAGTCATCCATGGGTTTGGTAAGTGAGTTGATAATAATTGCTTTCAGCTTTTTAACAGGGTAATTCACTTTTGTTACATGATCCATCCAAATATGCAAGGAAACATGACCAGATGAACAAAATTATTGGTATTCTGTTACTTGGAATAGTTTGGAGGAATCTTTAGCCTCAGATTTACCAACACTGAACACAGAAGAATATGACAACACATGACATCTACATTCCCCTTGACGGCACAACAGAGGTCAATAGTTAAATCTTACAATCTTTTATGGTTTGATATTGACAAAATGTACCTCGTACGTATCCTCTCATAGTGTATTAAGGGGAGTCTCTAATTCCTCCAAACTATGCCAGGAAACAGAGGACCTCAGTGGTACTAAGAGGGTATTTGTTTCATGGTATATTTTGGAAGCATCAGAGACTTTCCAATTCACCAACCAACAACAGAATCTTTCCTTATACGTCACCTCCAGCCAGCCAGCCAGCCAGCTACTGCAATATTGGTATAACTTTTCCATTTCCATCTTAAATTTCACTGGTGGACAAACAGGCAGATCTATATTGGACTTGTCTGATCCATCATTTACGCTTCGCTGGCCAAACCCATGAGACCATCCCCCTTCGCTACGTTCACCCTACCATACTCGTAAATATCTGACAGGGAGTTGCAGTCTACTGGTATACCCGGGGCACTTAATATGTATTGTGTGTTAGCGTGTGTCCTTCCAGTTTTTAAATATATGACAAGAGGCTCAAGAGGACCGATGCAAGCACATGTCTCTCTCTATATATTTCACGTTTCAGAATTATTTACGAGCGAGAGAGAGAGAAAGAGAGAGAGAGAGATAGAAAGAGTGAGAGAGAGAGAAAGAGTGAGAGAGAGAAAGAGAGAGAGAGAGAGAGAGAAAGAGAGAGAGAGAGAAAGAGAGAGAGAGAAAGAGAGAGAGAAAGAGAGAGAGAGAAAGAGAGAGAGTGAGAGAAAGAGAGAGTAATCTGTCGTGAGGGAATTAAGAGATTTGGTGTATTCCTACAAACTATGCCGGGAAATAAACAACCTCAGTACACGAGTAAACTTCCTATTCATAGCTAGCAACACTTGGGAGATATAGTTTGCTTCAGTATTCACCTCTAAAACCAGCACAGAAAATAAATAAATACATAAATGGGGTATTCGGTCAACTCACACAGTGGGAGTTTTTTAAGACTCGGGGATCCTGAGTGACGGGAATCAGAGTTTGAACTGCAGGGAATATTTAGTGTTTGGTGGGAGAGGCTGTTTAATACTGCACTGCCACGGAAGAAGAAGAGTGGCGTCATCGTAACAATTATTCTTGTCCGCAATTATTATATGACATACAAATGGAAGGCGTCAATGATTTTTTAATTTTATACTCGTGCTCTCGTTATGGATTAAAAATAGTGCAGACAGTTAAAAGTATACACAATTTTCACTGTGTTTTTATCAGATTGGATTAAGTTTTTTTTTTAAGTATCTGTCATACTTATTATATCATCTAAAATAAGGCTCATGGCTCATAATTATGAAGTAGATATGTGGCCCATGTGAGGATTACAGATTCACTCAAACTTTGCTACAAAACAGATACCAGTGTGTGTATTTGTGTACTTGTCTGTTTTATAGTTGAGGTTGAGGCAATCCGTATCCTTCTATTTCATCCAACACAGACCATCCTCTTGTATACATCCAGTCTCTTTTAATATATATTTTTTATGAACATGTGTGCAATTTCGAAGTGTTGCATATATCACTCTGGGCATCATCACCAATACATTAGTAATATCACACACAATGAAACACTCGAATCCGATATAATCAAAGGGATTTAGCAACGAATATTTCAATGGCGTTGTATCGTAGTTTACACAACGACTATGTGATATTATTGGAGGGGAGAGGAGGTATATAGCGTGCAATAATCAAAACATTTCCATATCATAAATTATAAGCTGTGATTACACCAGCTGGGTTAATTTTTGTCTTTCCCCCCGTGACACTATGTTGATTAAATGGAGAGAAAATATTATTGACAAACCATCAGCTATTGGGTCACATGCAGTCAGTCCGAGATATATAAAATATAATGGAGGGAGAGATTGAAACATATAGATTGGAGGGAGAGAGATGGATATAGAACGAATGAATTAATACTATAGCATACCTCCTTTTGACCATCAGATTCATGTAGGTAGATGGGATTGTATCAGCTACGTGGCCTCATCTCGGCCTGACTAGTACAGTAAGAAGCTGGGGCTCGCATATTAGTTCTGGCAAAATGTAGAGAGCAACACTTCTCTGAGCTTTGGGATTTCTCGTGTTGTTTTGAACTGCCACGTTGCGAAATCATTGCTTTTTTTCAACTTCTATAGGCTTTTGAGCTGGTGGCATAAGTCTCTCAAAAGTTGCATGTTTTTTGGTTTGGGTAATGTTTAATTAATGTCAAAACTGTTACTGGGTTACTATCAATTGGAGATCTACATAAGACAGAAGAATATAACCCTTGTCGTACTCACCACTGAAGAAAATGGCAAAGTTAGTGCCTCCTTCCTCCACCAACAATACAACGACACACACAGCATCCATCCTTACCTGGGTGTGAAAGAGAAAAACAAATATTAATCATTTTTTATCCCTCCTTACCTGTACGAGTAAAAGATAAACAAATATTAATCTTCTTTCATCACGTACATTTTCTCGCGGACTATTGACATCTTGTAAATATTTATCTGCCTTACTACTCGTATTTATATTTAATGAGAGTTAAGGAATCGGAGGTATAGAGGGTTATGTGCTAAAATATCCTCCTTCAAAGACTACAGAGAGTGAGAAAAGAAGTAGGAGGAAGAGGAAGCTAATAGTAGTGATAGAGGATATATTAATTAAGGAATGCTTAAGAAAGGAAGGATGTAGAGGAAAGAGAAGGAGTGAAGACAGGGATAAAGAAGAAGTGAAATATTTAGGCAACCTATCACTCTCTCTCACTTTCTTTCTCTCTTTCTCTCTCTCTCTCTCTCTCTCTCTCTCTCTCTCTCTCTCTCCTACTTCCATTTATTTCTCTTTCTCTCTCCATCTCTCTCTCTCTTTCTTCACCACCACGACCACAACTTCCGGACATGTTTCTTACTAACTTTATTTCAGTCTTTTCCAGTACTCACCGTCTCACACAATGTCCTCTCCTTCCTCTTCTTTCCCCCTTCCTCCTCCTCTTCCTCCTCCTCCTCCTCTTCCTCCTCCTCCTCCTCTTCCTCCTTCTTCTCCTCCTCCTCCTCCTCCTCCTCCTCCTCCTCCTTTCTTCCTTTTTCTTCCTGTTTGTCTCCACCACATTCAGTTTGTCTTTCAACATTTTGAATTACTTTCTTTTCCCTTCAAGTCTTCAAGTCTTTCCACCATCCTTAACTTTAACTTTCATATCAGCACTCTTCTATCTCTCTTTCTCTTTCTCTCTTTACGTCTCTCTCTCTCTCTTTCTCTTTCTCTCTTTAAGTCTCTCTCTCTCTTTCTATTTAAGTCTCTCTCTCTCTCTTTCACTTTACCTCTCTTTCTCTTTCACTTTAACTCTCTTTCTCTTTCACTTTATCTCTCTCTCTCTCTCTCACTCTCTCTCTCTCTCTCTTCAGCATAATACAAGCAGACTGAGCGGCTCTCATCTAATTTGTCTGTAAAATAAGACATGGTTTATAGTCCATCCTTGCTTTCCTTCAAGAAATTTCATGCTAGTTTTTCCATACTACATGATGTCTGTCTCTTCTTTTCTGGAGGGAGAGTATAGGTGGAGAGGAGCCTTCATCTTTACTGTGCTTTCCCTAACCTAGTAGATTCGGTAGTATGGATTAAACCAGCACGAGTTGTAAGGACCAGCAGTTCTGTTGCTGTTTGTATGTGTTTTTGTATTATTTTGTATTAATCTATTTTTCTCCTTTTCTCTTCCATCTTTTTTTTCTATATTTCTCGCCTCTTTCTTCCTCCTTTTCTTCCTCCTTTCTCTCCTCTTTCCTCCTTCTCTTCCTCCTTTCTCTCCTCTTTCCTCCTCCTCCTTCTCTTCCTCCATTCTCTCCTCTTTCCTCCTTTCTATTCTCTTTCCTCCTTCTCTTTCTCTTTCTCCTTTCTCTCCACTTTCCTCCTTCTCTTCCTCCTTTTTCTCCACTTTCTTCCTTTCTCTCACCTCCTCGGTTCGTACTCTCTCTTCACCATCGTTCTCGTTATCCTTCTCCTAATCCTTCTTGTTTTTATCCACGCCCTTCCTTCCTTCCTTTCTATTTTTTTCTTTCATTCTTTTTGTCTCTTCTTCTCCCTCTTCTCGTCCTGATCATTTTTCACCACCATTAAATTCTTTCTCACATCATGCATCTCACTCACTCTCTCTCTCTCTCTCTCTCTCTCTCTCTCTCTCTCTCAAAAACAATATATAATCCACTGGAACAATATACAGAAAATGAGAGAGAGAGAGAGAGAGAGAGTTACATAGAGTTACATAGAATCACAGACCACAACAGACCTTACGGTCCACACGGGGTGATCTGATTAGAAGGTTACTGGTAGAGAATGAATATCTCCCCAGTGATAGTCGTAGGTAAGGATAGCAAAGTAGAAGGCTCTCTCCCCACCCTCCAATCCCTCCGGCCTTAGCCGTACTGGAAATAAAGTTAGGAGTCAGAACCTTGTGGAGTTGGTAGAGAAAACTCCACAAGGAAATTTTATAGGAAAGATAGAAAGTAGTTGAAATTTGGCTAACTTGCCACCTGTAATGGGTAAAAAATTATTCATTAGTAAACATCGAAAGTCGGGGATTAGATGCAAGGTGTTTATCAAGGCGACGTTTGAAGCTATCTACTGTGTTACATTCTATTACGTTACGGGGAAGCCCATTCCATAAGTTGACGACTCGGTTAAAAAAGAAATTCTTGGATTCGTGTGAGTTAAAAGATTTACCTATGATTTTACAGCCATTACCTCTCGTGTAGTTTGATTGATCGATATTGAAATATTTGTTGCAGTCCATATTGTCTATGCCTTTGATTATTTTGAATACCTGGATTAAGTCGCCTCTCAATCTACGTTGTGCTAATGGGAATAGATTCAATTTATTTAGCCGCTCTTCATACGTTTTGTTTCGTAGACATGGTATCATTTTAGTAACTCTACGTTGGACTCGTTCCAATTTTACTATATCTTTCTGGTAGTACGGGCACCAGGCTTGGACACAATATTCCATAAGGGGACGGACCAAGGAATTATACAAAGTGAGGATTGTATCTTTAGACTTATACTCGAATGCTCTGCCAATAAAGCCGATAGTTTTATTTGCTTTCTTAATTACTTCTGTACATTGCTGACTGGGTTTTAGGTTACTTGATATTGTGACCCCTAAGTCTGTCTCTTGATCCACGCTTTTAATTTGATTACCATTTAACGAGTAGTTTGCAGTTACGTTACGATGTCCGATATGGAGTACTTTACATTTATCTGCATTGAAGGACATTTGCCAAGTTTTCGCCCAATTCGACAATTTATCGAGATTATCTTGCATTTCTTTGGTTTGTGCGTTAGTGAGTACTGTATTTGCAATTTTAGTGTCATCGGCAAACTTCGATATTATGCATGAGAGACCTTCATCTATGTCGTTTATGTAAACTAGGAAAAGGATTGGGCCTAAAACTGACCCTTGTGGCACCCCGCTCGTAACGCCAGTCCAATTAGATGATTTACCATTTATTACCACACGTTGTTTACGGTTTCTTAGCCAGTTCTCTATCCATCGTACGGTGTCGCCTTGGATTCTGTGAGATTTTAATTTAGTTATTAAACGTTTATGGGGAACTTTGTCAAAGGCTTTTTGGAAATCTAGATAAATTATGTCTACTGCTTTACTCTTATCATATTCGTTAAAAATGTCATTTAAAAAGTCTAATAGATTCGTTAGGCAAGAGCGTTTATTGCGGAAACCGTGTTGAGTGTCTCTGAGTAAGTTATTTTCCTCTAAATGATTTGTAAGTTTATCTCGTATGATTGTCTCTAACATTTTGCATACTACTGAGGTTAGGCTGATAGGGCGATAGTTACTAGGTAAAGATTTGCTGCCTTTTTTAAATATTGGTGTTACGTTAGCGAGCTTCCAATCATCAGGTATTGTTCCAGTGTGTAAAGAATAATTAAATAGCAGAGTCAGAGGTTTTACTATTTCGCTTTTAGCTTCCTTTATTACGCGAGGGGAGATCGTGTCAGGCCCAGGTGACTTATTTACATTTAATTTATCAATACATTTGATTACGTCATTTTCTGTTATGCTGATATTATTTAAAACCTCGGTGTTTTCATTTTGGACTGTTGTTTCAGCTGGTATATCGTTAGGGTTTTCTATAGTAAAGACTGATGCAAAGAAAGTATTTAGGATACTACTCATTCGCTCTTCATCTGTCGTAAAGTCCCCATTTTCATCAAGAATTGGACCGATAGTTGACGTAAGTACTTTCTTTTGTCGAATATAACTGTAGAACTCTTTCGGGTTTGTCTTACTCTGATTTGCAACGTGTTTTTCAATTTCCTTTTTACTCTGTTTGATTAACTTTTTGGCTTTTCTTCGTAAGTCTGTAAACTTGGCACGGTCGTCATTATTGGCTGTGATTTTTACTTTATTATGGGCGTTCTTTTTGGCTCGTAAACAGTCGGCTATATCTTTACTCCACCACTTGGGCTTTAAATTTTGTGCTGAACGTCGGTTTTTTAATGGTATGCTATCCCTGACCGCTTTTGTGTACGCATTAGTGAAAAAGTTCCATTGTGTATTTATGTCAATAGTGTCTCGCAGACATTTCCAGTCGGTTTCTTTTAGTATCGCTCTGAGTTGGTTGAAATTGGCTTTTCTAAAATCGGGGATTTTTTCGTAGCTGTACTTTATGTCGCTTTTGTTAAAATTTATACTGAAAGTGATTATGCGGTGGTCGCTATTGGTAAATTCTTCACCTACGTTAGTATTCTCTATCATGTCTTCGTTTGTTGCAAATACTAGGTCAAGAACGTTATTTCCACGAGTTGGGCTGTTGACAAATTGGATAAGGGAGCTCTCTTGTAAGTTAGTGTAAAGATCTTGACCATAATGGGCTGATAACGGTTCTCCCCACTTTGTTACTGGTAAATTAAAGTCACCAAGAATTATGGAATGTTGCGTGTTAATAATTTCGTTTAATTGCTCATAGATATCACGATCGGTTTGTACTGGTTGGGCTGGGGGTCTGTATAATAAAGCTAACAAAAGTTTCACCCCACAATTGTTTCTAATGAGTATATATAGTGTATCTACGTTATCAATATGTGGCTTTGATAATAGGATTGGTTTAAGATCGTCTTTAATATATAATAGAACTCCGCCTCCCCTTTTATTTGTTCGTCCTTTTTCAAATATTGTGTAACCGGGAATTTTATACTCTGCTAGGAAATCTCTGTTTTCAGTATTTAGCCACGATTCGGTTATGCCGATTATATCATAATTTTCTGTGAAAGTTAATTCCTCTAAATCTGTAAATTTGTTATGGATGCTGCGAATGTTTACGTAAAATACCTTTAAGCTATTTTGGTTTACTCTATTTATTTGTTTTACGTTACTTGACCTTGACGTACCTGGATAGTCCCGTTTTTTGATCGATGGTTGATGACCGCGTCGTTCAGCAAACGTCCGAAACGGGCTGATCCTACCTGGTTCAGATGGACACCATCATCCGAGAATAACGAGTTGTCGAAATAAAACTTATCCCAGGTGTTGATGAAATCAATGTTCTCCTCGTTGCAGATGCTGGCAAGTCGTCGGTTGATGCTGGTGGCGGTGTTGAAAAAACGAGTGTCGGCTTGTCTGCGGGGGATGATTCCAGAAAGTATGATGTTGTTCGTTTTTTCCTTGAACTTCGCGATCATCTGTCGGTACTTGTTGAGGAGGTCTTCTGATCTATTCTTCATTACATCGTTGGTTCCGATGTGGATGACGTACGTGGTGTTGTCGGGGGCCTGGCGTGTCACTTCATCCACTACGTCGGTCACGTCGTCTAGGCCGCCACCTGGGATACAGAAGCGCTTCCTAGTCTTGGGTGCTCGACCACAAAACTCGGAGAGTTGACCCCTTACCATGGAGTCACCAACCAGCCTGACCTCGGTGTCGTCTTCGTCCTCGTCTTGTGCCAGGATCTTGAAGCGGTTTTGACATGTAGTGATGGGTATGATGTTCTTCCTGGGTCGTGTGTTGTTCCTGACGATGCGGAACTCCTCCCGTGGAGAAGTGGAAGTCGTTGGTGTTGTCGATGGAGGTAACGGTGTGGTTGGTAGTGCCGGTGAAGGTGAGGGTGTAGGGGCAGTAAGTACAGGGGCTGTGTCAACTGGTACGGTCGGTGTTGGTGTCACTCCTACGTTGAGTGTGGTGAATTCTTGAAGCGTTTCCAACTTCTTGCTCAAGGCCTCAATCTTGTGGTGTGCTGCCTTCAGGTCGGTTGACATATCCTCACGTAGCTGGCAGAATCTACAGAAATGGACGTCTCTGTTCGCGAAAATTGAGGGGCCGAAAGATCCAGAACAGGATGTACAGGTGTATTGGGGTGCCATGATATTTATTAGTAATTAATTTATAAAATTTAATACAAGTTTAGTTATTTATTACTAATTTATTTATTAGCTTTAAACAAAATTAAGTAATTTGCTTATTAATATATTTATCAGATAATTTATTTATTTTTTAGTAATTTGATTATTGATATATTTAATAATTTATTTGTTAATTATTTACTTTATTATTTAAATTATTAATCTATTATTATTATTTTTTAATTTATTTATTATTTAATTTAGTAATTTATTTATCAATTATTTATTGGCTAGTTAATTAATTACTTTCAAACTTAGGTGAACGAAATTATGGGATGTGGTTAGAACAGACTGGAAGTGGGGGTTTGGGGTCGGTTGGGGGAGGAGCGAGAAGAATGATGGGTGGGGGAGGGGCAAGTGAGGGCGGACGTAGTAGGGAGGTGTAGGGAGGAAAGAAGGAATCTAGCCCGTATGTCTCAAACCAATATTTACAGTACGCGCGTTTCTATGGACTTGGGTTTGAACAATTCAGAACCTCGCAAGCATAGACTTGTGGTTTGTGACAATAGGGAGGTGAGGTGAGGTGAGGTGAGATAGGATGGGGCAGGGGGGGTGTAGGGAGGTAGGTTGGGATTGATGTCACTTGGGAGTGGAGGAGGAGAGAGGTGAGGTGAGGTGAGGTGAGATGGGGCTGGGGAGGGGTGTAGGAAGGTAGGTAGGGATTAATGTCCCTTGGGAGTGGAGGAGAAGAGAGGTGAGGTGAGATGGGGCTGGGGAGGGGTGTAGGAAGGTAGGCAGGGATTAACGACAAATTAGGAGTGGAGGAGAAGAGAGGTGAGGTGAGGTGAGGTGAGATGAATTACTGGACAAAGGGAATACAGTAAATTTATAGTGTATACTTGAGATGAACGAAGTTATGGGATGTCGCAAACCAATATTTACAGTACGCGCGTTTCTATGGACTTGGGTTTGAACAAATTCAGAACCTCGCAAGCATAGACTTGTGGTTTGTGACAATAGGGAGGTGAGGTGAGGTGAGATAGGATGAGGCTGGGGGGGTGTAGGGAGGTAGGTAGGGATTAACGTCCCTTAGGAGTGGAGGAGAAGAGAGGTGAGGTGAGGTGAGATGAATTACTGGACAAAGGGAATACAGTAAATTTATAGTGTATACCTGGAATGAAATTAATATAGAATTATAG
>JAWZYT010004311.1:37500-67500 GCA_034508575.1 Petrolisthes manimaculis
GGGAGGAGGAAGGGGACAGGAGGGGAAGGGAGGGGAAGGGAAGGAAATGAAGGAAATAGAAGGGAAAGAAGGAGAGAAGAGGGGAAGGAAATTATAGATAAGTAAAGGAAGGAAATAGAAGGGGAAGGGAGAGGAGGAAAGAGAAGGGAGGAAGGAAAGAGATTTGTAGATAAGAGAAAGAAAGGATGAAAAGAAAGAGGAAAAGGAATGATAATAATAAATAGAAAGTGGCTGGCAGAGGGAAGGATAGGGTATAGAAAAGGGACAAGAAAAAAAAAAGACAGAGCAAGCAGGTTGAGAGTAAAGTAAACAAGGAAATATGTTAATAATAAAGAGAAGGGAAAGAGTGGTGGCAAGGGAGAGAAATAGAGACTACATTGGTGGGAAAGGCGAGCGAGGAAGGTGGGTCAGATGGGTGGAAAGGTGGGAGGGAGACATTGAAGACAGGTAACAAGATAGTCAGTCAGTGAGGCCAGAGAGTGGAAGCACACACACACACACACACACACACACACACACACACACACACACACACACAGATGAGGCGAAGAAAGAGAGAAAAAAAAAACTACGGAACTGGGAGATGGATATTATGTGATACAGTATGAGAGAGAGAGAGAGAGAGAGAGAGAGAGAGAGAGAGAGAGAGAGAGAGAGAGAGAGAGAGAGAGAGAGAGAGAGAGAGAGAGAGAAATATGACACACCTCGACAGGAATCGTGAAAAGGAAGGTTCGGGATAAAAGTGGAAGACGAATAAAGGATATTGATGACAGACAGGAAGAAGGAAATGATGGAGATGGAAGCTCTGAGAAAAGTGGGGGAGGGGGAGATAGGATAGATAGATAGATAGATAGATAGATAGATAGATAGATAGATAGATAGATAGATAGATAGATAGAGATAGATAGATAGATAGATAGATAGATAGAGAGACAGATAGATAGATTAATAAATAGATTAATAGAGAGAGAGATAGATAGATAGATTAATAGAGAGAGAGATAAATAGATAGACAGACAGACAGACAGAGAGAGAGAGAGAGAGAGAGAGAGAGAGAGAGAGAGAGAGAGAGAGAGAGAGAGAGAGAGAGAGAGAGAGAGAGAGAGAGAGCAATACCAGTCTACTGATTCTACCTAACCCTCCCTCATACCATCTGTACCTTTGACCTCGGTTCAGTCACCTTTAACCATTGATTTTTGGACTTTAAATACTCTCTGTCTTTGGCCCATTTTCCCCTGAACCTTGCTGCTGCCTCATACGTCCATTGTGTGTGTGTGTGTTTGTATTTGTGTGTGTGTGTGTTTGTATTTGTGTGTGTGTATATTGTGTTTGTTTGTGTGTGTGTGTATTGTGTTTGTTTGTGTGTGTGTGTATTGTGTGTGTGTGTGTGTGTATTGTGTGTGTATTGTGTATGTGTGAATTGTGACTGTGTGTGCAAGTATATGTGTGTATATAGTGAGTGCATGTGTGTGTGTGTGTGTGCAAAAAAGTATGCTTGTGTTTGTGTATGCGTGTTTGCGTGCTGAGCTTGCTGAACTTGCGTGTCACAAAACCTACAAACAGCATTTCCACTCTAACGGGAGAAAATGAAAATAATAATGAGGGCCTCACCTTCCGGGTTCTCTGTCCCAAATAACACAACTTAATAATATGCATCTTCCTCCAATCCTCACCAAGAATCACCAATATTTTATCCCTGCTAGGACAACTAATCAAGAATCAACAACATTTATCAACAACATATTATCACTGCTGGGACAACTAATGAAGAATCACCATCCTTTTATCCCTGCTAGGACAACTAATCAAGAATCACTATCATTTTATCACTGCTGGGACAACTAATGAAGAATCACCATCCTTTTATCACTGCTGGGACAACTAATCAAGAATCACTATCATTTTATCACTGCTAGGACAACTAATGCTTTTAAAATCACCCTTCAAAGTTTGATGGATATCCGTCAATGTGTTCTTAGGACATCTGGTTAACTAAGCAATAAATATTCATGAATAATAACTTAACCTCGCAATCTCGTGTATAGCGAAATATTCCTATAACTACCCTGCAAAGTTTTGACAGAATGCAAAGCAGCGGATTTTTTTTTTTTTTTTTTTTTTTTTTTTGTCAGGTAATTCCTCTCATGCTACGGGACCAAAATTATATGAGAAGACGAATCTGTCATTATTTACTTCCTTCATAATTATATGGTGAATATATCCAAGAGTTCGACTATACTGGATGAATATATAAAATGAGAGTCGTCGATTTTTCTATTTCAGTGAAGACTTTTACTTTTAACCCAGTAGAAACATGCCAGACTTGTCAAGCCTCCCTCGCAACAAGTCCCACAGTTTTCTCAAATTTCTATTTTCTGACGCTGGAAAGTTCGACAGTATTCAGACATTGCAAAATACGTTTAAGAAAAAATGGAAAAGCAACAAAATAGTCAGGTTTAACGTAAATACTTAAAATTAATCACTATGGTGCCCTTCCTTAAAGATGTATATATATACGTGCTTCACATTATGGCCAATAATGTGATGCCAGTGACTTATTAATCTTCCCCATTGATTACTGCACATCAATTCATCGTCTCGTGAACAGGTTATTCTTTCATACATGTATCATAATAACTCTATTGTGTGTAGATAAATTTCAGCTATATCCGTCCTCAGGCAGATAATACCATCACATTCAGTGGAATAATACAACAATGTTGATTCAAAAACAGTTTATCGTGCATGAAGTCACTCGAGAACTGAAATACTAAAACAAAATATTGATGCACAACATATCATATGAAACGACCTGCAGCGATGATGTTATTTTAGAAATTAATATTTTTATTCACACACAATACAAACACACACATATATACAAAAAAACAAACAAAAAAACTTCACACTGACTATTTGGATCAAACTAATTTATCCTAACCAAACAGATAATCCAGAACGATGAAGAAATATTTACTTTAACACAAGATGCTTTGGGAATGACAAGGGAGCACAGTATTGGTATAGAGAATTGGAAGCTTCATGTTCCTCTACCCTGTGTCACAAAACAACAACATGTACTCACGAGGGAATCTGTTTCCTGGCAGAGCTTAAGGGTAGGATACAGTGTTGGTAAATCCGGAGCAAATAATTCCTCCAGACTATTCCACGCAACAGGCCACCATTATTTTTGTTCCTCTGGCTCTGTTTCCTGGCATACTTTGGAGGAATCAAGGCATTCCAATGTACCAAAAGTATACTCTCCCCTTAAAGGAATCACAGTTAGCATCCAATCCGTCGAGCCACACACCCCATACATACACGGTCCCCTTGAACCCTCAGACAGACAGACGACCCCTGCACTCGTTGCCTCTGATTTATGCTATTGGTTTATGCAGGCTGGCGTTTCATTCCACGGGGCTTTTGAGTGTGCTGAGCATTCGTTGGCCTGGGATTTCGCTTCAATGAGGGCAAATGACGGCAAAATGATGGCCATGTGCAACGCAATTAGAATATGCCACTCAGCCCGGGTTATTAGATAAATGCTACGCGCTGCAGCCTCCTGGATTTCATTAATGTAACCCTGTCGTATAACTCATGTATCCGAGTATCCACGTAATTCGCCTCGGTGTATAAATACATTTGCCAGGTACATAAATAAATGAAGCTTAGTTCCATGGACTTCATTTAATGTAACTCTATCGTATAACTCATTTATACAAATACCAAAGTAATTCACCTTGATCACTCCCTCTGGCTAATCAGATTAAAAAAAAAAAAAAAGGATACTCATTCGTGTAATTCAACCATATATATTTCATCTACGACCTCAGCCATGTAGTACAACTTTATGTACGGTAACTCATAGTCTCGTACCTACCAACACAGCCCTCTATATTAGTCCTCCATACACACCAGTCAACAGGGCTACTCACCGGTGCGACACAAGCATGAAACCCAACCATGCATCTCAACCAAACAACAAGGTCATACAACATCCCCAATGAGGCTCATACATGCAACAAACTCGTCTATGTTTATAAACCCCACAACTCAGGCAAAGGATATGTATTGTACACATGAATATTAACAGAGATTACACAACAAGACAATACAACAATTTTACATCCCGTTAAGAAATTAATGGTGCAACACAAACAAACGAGGAACCACAACACTCACGCAATACATCAGAAAACATGGAGTATATAAGTCAGGAGGCTACACAACCACCAGCCCAAACCCTCATGAGCACAGCACATACAGTACGTCACAAGCAGCTCTAGAGGACCCATGAAACAAACCACTACGCAACACAAACGAACAACCAACCTGTCAGCCAGTCAGCCAACACAACTCGTGCAACACTCTAACCCTCAGCTAACTTGGGCGGGACTCTGTGTAAATTGTTGTTCTCCTCTGAAGCTGTTGTTGCATGTGCCTGCTTGTTGGCCATGTCATGCAAAACTGTACTCTCAACTCGCTGCCAATCTGGCCCTCACGGTAGGAAGTAAGTAAGGAAGGAAGGAAGGAAGGAAGGAAGGGAGAAAGGAAGGGATGGAAGGGTGGAAAGGTCTTGCAACCACAAAGTGACCAGTGTATGTTTGAAGTGTGTGGGTGTGTATATATTCTATGTAAGATATTTCTAATGAGGTTGTTGTTAACTTGGCTCCCTACATGTCTCGTCTCTGTAGGGGATACTGAGAATATAATTATACAGCAAGTCGCCTCACCTGGGTGTGAAATGAGATAGGGTAACAATGCTTTGTGTGTATTTGTTTGTTCTAATGGAAGATATACCTGGAGAATGATTGTGTATATATCGAACACAACACTGCTAGGAGACACCATTATATTCTGTAATCAATGTTGCAGTGCGCTCCTCTTACTGTACACACACACACACACACACACACACACACACACACACACACACAGGAGCTCACTATTATGTTTGCTCACATTCCCTTAGTAATTGCTGACAGAGAACCTCGCCTGTCTTTTTGTAATCCTTAGATCAGATTCTAGTAACATATTTCCGCTTTTCATCGTTTCAAACCTCTATCATAAAAAGGTAACTTGATCGCTTACATATTAAAACAAATATTGGCTTAGTTACTGTCAAGCGTATATATATATACTTCATTTGCAAGCCTTGTCAGAAAGCCATAAATAATACGGTATAAAAAGTGGTCAACATGTTTCGAGGCAATAAACTCCTCTTTCCAAACTTTCCTTGCATGAACCCATAAAAATAATGTGGCTCATAATCTACCGAATTTTAAACCCACAACTCTGGCAACAGCAACAAGAGCAACAACAGCAAGAGCAACAAGAGCAACAACATCAACAACAGCAACAACAACAGCAACAGCAACAGCAACAGCAACAAGAGCATCACAATTTAGTTTTATGTGTCATCATTCCGCCCGATAACTTCACCGAGGGCAGTCCAATGGAGGGTGAAAAATGGATGAAATACTTGTTACTCAGGGAGGGTATATATTATAAAGGTGTACTCGAGAACGCAACTCAGACTAAAACTAATATTGATATATGGATTGAGTTGTTGCCATGGCTTATGTTCATTCTTATCATTTCTTCTATTTCCTTTCTGTATTTTTTTTGTTTTTCATTCCAAACAGCTTAAATTCGCCATTAGTACCTATTCATATTCCATTGTTTGTTGTATGTTTTAGCAGTACGACTTCCCTTCCTTCCAGTTTAAACATTCATATAAATATACTCGGTATATATTATCATTCGTTCAGGCCACCACTATGAACGTATTCTAGTTACCATAAATATCATAAATCCTTCATTTAGTGCTTCTTTAGACAGGAATAATAGCACATTTATCATAAATATTTGCCCTACTTTTAGCCTGGGTACATATAAAAATAAACCAGTACAGACTCCATAAATAACCATGGAATTGACAGAGAAAATTTAATATTGAGTAGGGTCCTTCCTAATGCTTGAAAAATACGATCGCCACATACCAAAAATCCTCATCCGCTTACAGCTTATGATTGTGTCGTCGATAAAAACGGTAATAGAAAAAGTTGGTTGGTGAACCATTATCATTTTCAGGTCATTTCGTTCCATAAGTCAACCCAATATTACAATATACTGTATACGGACGAAACTCTGGATATGTGAAGTCTGGAAAAGGGAAGTTCGGGTTAGAGTCTGGCTTGCTTTTTATTGAATGATGTTTTAGGATTATAATAATAAACTAAAAGAGCGATAGACTTTGCCAAAAATCCATAATTATAAACTCTACGGTCGAAACCAAAGCAATTTTCACCCTCACTATCAGTATAAATTTAAAAGAAAAAAAAAAAAATCCTACAAAGAACCATTCCTAACCTTCATGATCTTTTACTTGACACAACTAAAATCTTATAACTTCAAGGGTTCTTAACGTAAAATCATTCTGTGAAGTCTGATCAAAATCCGTCGGTGTGTTTTTGAGATAATATCCTGAGTTCACTAACCAACCAACCAACAACGAACAACATGAGTGAAAATTCGTCTACACAGTTTTTCTCCTGATGGTAAATTTGGAGGCGGTTTGCTAATTCTTCCAAACAACGTCATGAAACAGATCCCATTATTATATAGTAACATTGAGATCGTCTGTTTGATGGCATAGTTTGTAGAAATTAGTAGACCTCAAATTCACCAAAAACAAGAGACACATTCAATAGTTGAAATCTGGTACCATGTGGAAGGGAGCCAATTCATATATATTTTTCCAAACTGAGCAAGATAGACAGCCAACACTTTACCATACAACAAGCCAATACACCGTGGGATTCAACCCGGATATCGGTGCTCGCAATTCAACCTGGCAATATTTGGGTGAAGGAACGGTGTGTGTGTGTGTGTGTGTGTGTGTGTGTGTGTGTGTGTGTAACTGGTACCGTGACAAGTGGATCTCTGGACTTTGTAACATATCCACCAATCACAGTTCTAGTCTTTATAGTTTAGGAAGCTCTGTAGGGTATAGGTGCGAGAACGAGGGCCGAGGTGGATAAGGTAAGGGGTGTTTGTATCTCATCTATACAAACACCAAATCATACTTCCAGCTTTATACATGACAGATTAAAAATTCTACATGCACTAAAATTTACTGTTACCCTTTATCTATATATATATATGTATGTAAAAAAGTAAGCATATTTTCTTTCTTTACCTCAACATAAAAATATAAAATAACACTAAAGGGCAGAAACCAATGCCAGTAGTTTTCCTTCTTAAATAATGTAACTTCTATGACACGTAGACTATTATTTTACTCTTCACAGGTATGATACAGATAGTTCAGAGTTTTGGTCAGCTGTGTCTGAGAGCTTGTACGTAATGTAAGAATTTTTCCCCTCTGTCTGTGTAGGCGGCACGTGGGTTGGTGAGGGTGAGGATGAAAAGAGGTGGTGGTGAGGGTGAGGATGAAAAGAGGTAGAGGTAGATGTGGTGGTAGTGGTAGTTAGGGGTCGAAATAATGATGAGGTCTGATATAAGGATGGTGATGGTGGTGATGGTGATGATGAGGTGTGTACTAGTGACAGTGGAGAGGTAGTAGTAGTGGTGGTGTTGGTATTGATGATGATGGTGTGATGGTGAGTGAGAAAGTGGTGTGGTGCAGGTGTGGATTGGTAGTAGTAGTGGTAGTAGTAGTGGTAGTAGTAGTAGAAGTAGTAGTAGTAGTAGTGGTGTTGATGATGATCTTGTGATGAGTGAGCAGGTGGTAATGGTGATGAGTGAGCAGGTGGTAGTAGTGATGAGTGAGCAGGTGGTAGTAGTGATGAGTGAGCAGGTGGTAGTGGTGATGAGTGAGCAGGTGGTAGTGGTGTTGTTGATGATGATGACGGGTAAACTAGTAGTGGTGGAGATAGTGGTGATGAGGCAGGCAGGGAGAAGGGTAATGGAAAAAGGCAAGCATATTTCACCCTTGTATGCATTCAAGGCAAAGCAGCTGGCTTATGTAAACACACACCCTTAACAAGACTGTTTGGGGGTGTACCTTATTCTCTCTCTCTCTCTCTCTCACTCACTCTCTCTCTCTCTCTCTCTCTCTCTCTCTAACCTAACCTTAACAAGAGTGTTTGGGGTGTACCTTATTCTTTCTTTCTCTCTCACTCTCTCTCTCACTCTCTCTCTCTCTCTCTTTCTCTCTCTCTCTAACCTAACCTTAACAAGAGTGTTTGGGTTTCTACTTCTCTCTCTCTCTCTCTCTCTCTCTCTCTCTCTCTCTCTCTACATACTGTAACTCTATCTTTTGCTACATGTCACCTGCACCAGGGCACCTAAAATGACCACGTATCACCACTCCACCACCACCATCCCTTTTCGCAACCGGAGTCAGAGAACGTAAAAAATTCTCCCACCACAAACATGGGCCAACAACTGCATCCATAAAAACAATTCCTGCCACAACTAAACATTCACGAAATAGTTGAGGTAAGCTGCCTTTTATGCTCACTCTCACACACTCCAAAGCAAAAATGTGCAAGCAAACTAAAATGGGATGTCATGCACAAACAAACGAAATACAAACTCGCACTCATACGTTCACATGCATACACGCACCCACTCAAACATCACAAACACACACACACACCCACTCAAACATCACAAACACACACACACACACACACGTATATTTTCCCCATCTTCATCTAGTGAGGCAGAAATGAAACAACGAACACCTTGAAGCTCCACTGTCTCAATCTCCACGTTGGGATACATGTGAACCACCCAACTCCCCGAGGCTTCATTCAATAATTTCGAGGCTTCATATGATTCACTGGGTACTGATAACCAACTACTATTATTGATGGGAAAAATAAATATCCTAGAGTCACAATAATTATTAATGTCGCATACATTAAAAATATATATTCCAATGCACTGATATTTTTCTTTCTATATAGCAGAACAACACACACACACACACACACACACACACACAAGTGAAATGCATACTGCACTGATATTTTTCTTTCTACATAACAGAACACACACACACACACACACACACACACAAGTGAAACACATACCATACTGCAGTTATGTTATACTTCAAAAAAAGAAAAGAAAAAAAATAGTACTAATCCCGTGCAATCATATATATGTTGTGAATTTGCATGACACACACACAGGTACATATATATAAAAATGACGCATATGCCCGGTATCACACAAACAGCACACACCTAAATACACACACACACACTCAGGTACTGTACACATATTCACACGGATACAAAATATAGAGTGTCACAATTACCACAGTTCACACACAGACGCCACGTCAAAAATATAACCACACGATGATACTGAATATATACTGTTACACACACACACACACACACACACACACACACACACACACACACACACACACACACACACACACACACACTCTCTCTCTCTCTCTCTCCCCATGTAAGTACACACACATTTACCCTACTCCCTCATGCATACACACACACACACACACACACACACACACACACACGTTATACCTACAAATCCCAGTTTGGGTTTGATAAGTTAAGCTTTTAGTCTTGTAGTGAACAAAGGGACCCCATTAAGGTTGGCTGGCTAGGGACGGGGGTTGGGTTGGTTGGCATATAATTTATACACTAGCTTTACCTACAAGGATACCTTATTCCCAGGGATGTCTCACACTATATTATGGAGAAGTTGTGATTCGAGGTTTGGTTAAGGGGACAATAGACTACAGTTTTTCTACACTCTAGCGCCTTGATTCCTCCAAAATATGTCTGCGAACACGACCAGATAAAAAAATAGATAAAAATGTTACGTTAGAAATCTGTAGCTTATACTTTAATTCAACCTGGTCAAACATTAACTCGCCAAAAATCTCCAAAGATCACAATACCTTAATGAGAAGTTCAGTGTTTGGATCATCAACTTCTGTCTTGCCATTCTTAAATCCTCCTTTGGAATTGCTGCTTAATTAACTCTCTTCTTGCACTTCACTTAAACTAGAATAACACTGTTTGTCCTTAATTAGAGCTTCACTAGCGTCTCATAATAATAGATATATCAACTGGATGGATAACAGCGACAAAAACAGATCACAACATTCACAAGTACAGCAGCATCAGCCTCCACAGACGCGGTGCATGTTGTTAGTGAGGTCTGAGTTACGACTGAGTAGCATCATCGACACAACAGAGAGTGACTACCAGATGAGGCCCAAGTTGTGGAGGGGAGGGGGAGGCGAGGGAGTGATATTATAGGTACGAATACACAGTAGGAAGAGCCTCTAACTGTAGTTTCGGGTACGGTAGCTATTTATGCGCTCTCTATCGGCCAAGTTCATAACCAATAGAAAATGGGAGGTGCAATCACAGAGCATGATATTTTGATACACATACTGTTACATACACACACACACACACACACATAGAGAGAGAGAGAGACTTAAGTTATTATGCATCGAAGTATTAATATACCTTTTAACCTACTGGCTTCAAAGTGCTTCCTTCCCTCAGAGAAATAGTTTTGTAGCTAGTAAAATATATGGTCTGATTTTATATATAATTGCAACCCAGACGAACACCATTCAAAAACCTTCAGTAAAGAAAACCCTAGTTGACCTATAACATAACTCTCTCTCTCTCTCTCTCTCTCTCTCTCTCTCTCTCTCTCTCTCTCTCTCTCTCTCTCTCTCTCTTTGTCCGTGGAGGCAACAGGGGTCAGACCAAGTGCAATTTGTGTCCCCCGAGATAAAGGGAACGATTTA
The DNA here is from genome assembly GCA_034508575.1 of Petrolisthes manimaculis. Taxonomy (NCBI): domain Eukaryota; kingdom Metazoa; phylum Arthropoda; class Malacostraca; order Decapoda; family Porcellanidae; genus Petrolisthes; species Petrolisthes manimaculis. The sequence goes on from JAWZYT010004311.1 coordinate 48,284, forward strand.
TAGACGCTTTCCAAAGAGCAACATATTTCGGTGACAGAGGTGTGTTACTGTCGCGGAAAAAGAATGCAATGGGACCCACCAATAAACGTTTACTACCACGCGTCCCTCTTTCTCTCTTTGCAGATGGGTGACAGTTAATCATTCGTGATGTATGTGTGTGTGTGTGTGTGTGTGTGTGTGTGTGTGTGTGTGTGTGTGTGTGTGCTTGCTTGTCCGTGTGTGTGTGTGTGTGTGTCCCTCAACTTCAGAACAGTACAACCATGATCACCAGACAAACACATCTTCTCATTCTAGTCTACAGTACCTACACTGCTCCAAATCCTCTCCATACACACGCCTTTACCAAACCATCACTATATATCTTCTCCACTACCACCACCACCACCACTAACACATTTCCTATCACCACCAACTCGACCCCCTCCACCACCAACATCACCAACACAACAACATTCCCCACCACCAACATCACGACCACCAACATTTCTTTTTCTTCCTCCTCCTCCTCCTTCTTCATGACTTAATTCTTTCTCCCACCCGATATTTACAGTGACATTCCCTGTGATCACTGCAACTGGCCACCAGATCGAAGTGAGGCAGAAAGGGACTGGTATTGGGGAAGCGGATCTGAGTTTCCCGAGAACATTATTATACACAGCAGCATGTAGGTGGTGGTGGTGGGGGTGGTGTTGGTATTAATGGTGGTGGTAGGGGTGTGAGAAGGTGGTGGTGGTGGAGGTGATATTAATGGTGGTGGTAAAGGTGGTGGTGGCGGTAAGGGTGTGTGAAGGTGGTATTAGTGGTGGTGGAGGTGGTATTAGTGGTGGTGGTGGGGGTGGTGAAGAAAAAGGAGAAGACATTTTGGTAGTGGTTGATGTGGTGGTTAGTATTATTAAATTTAACAGGTATGAAGTGAACGTAAGAAAGTAGCTGCAATAAAATGCTTAAGTAAACCAACCAGTCAGCATTATTTTACAACAAGCAAGCAACACAACCATAATGTTATCTAATCAAACTTAACCTAACAGACCATAACAAACATACCAGCTTCGACTGAACAATGAATATCTCACCAATACACATTTTCCTTCAACCTCTGACCAATATTCTGTTTCCTTCGCCTCCTAACCTGCTCTCAGAGGCTTAGAGAGCAGAGCAACTTCGAATCAAAACTGGAACGAACTAAGTTGCCCATGGGAGCGAGGATGATTGACAGGGAAAACTTGAATGGGATAAACTCTTGACTGTAAATTGGATGGCCAAGAAGCAGATTCCCTATTAATAACACTTGTGGTGAGTGATTTGTTTCCAGGTATATACTGTAGTTTGGAGGAATCAGTAACCCTCCAATTTACCAAAACGATGAGGCTCTCCCTTTATCTAGATAACTTGGCCACCTCTCTCACCTTCCCTCCCTCGTCACCACAACCACCAGCAACACCACCACTAACACCACCAACACCAGCACCAGCACCACGACCACCTACACCACTAACACCACCAACACCACCTTCACCTTCAGCGTGAGGCCACATTTAATATTCCGTCAGCAAACTCGGCGTCCCTTACATTACACAGGGAGGGAAGGAGAAGGGAGGGGAGGGAAGGAGAAGGGAGGGGAGGGAATGGGAGAGGTGATGAATGGAAAGTAGATCTTGGACGGGTAGGGATGGGGATTGCTTAGGGATGGAAGGGAATGGGAAGGGCATGCAGGGAAGGGAAAGCAAGAAAAGGGAACGAAATGGGAAGACGAAAGTATAAGGAGGGGGAGGGAAGGGTACATAAATTATGATAACAATAAACATAAGATGGAAGAGGGAGTGGGCTGAGGAAGGTAAGGGAATGGGAGGTGATGGAAGGCTAGGGATGTGTAAGAGGGGGAAGAAGGAAAGGAAAGGAAAGGAAAGGGAAGGGAAGGAGAGAAGCATGAAGGGAAGGGAAGAGGGGAGGAGTGATGCATGAAGGAAAGGAGAGCGAAGGGGAGGGAAAGGGGAGTAAAGGGAAGGGAAGGAGAGGGGCGTTTCCTTTGTGGCGGCTTTAGGAGAGAGGCAAAGAGAAAGAAGTAAGACCACAGAGTTGTTGATTCTTGGTCCCAAAGGAGTTGGTGGCCAAAGTCAACTTCCCTTTCAAGTATAATACATCTTTTTCTAGCCCCAAAAGTCACAACTGACGAATTTTTGTATTTTTCTCAGAGTAGTCTACCTTATCCCGGTTTGGTCGAGGAGAGAATAATAAGTTACAATTTAATTATAATATTATAATTCTATTCATACATATGGTACAGTTTGTGTCTGACATCTCATACCCGGATAGATACATAGATAGATAGGTAGGTAGGTAGGTAGATAAGTGGATAGGTAGGTAGGTAGATATAGATAGGTAGGTAAATAGGTAGTTAAGTGGATAGGTAGGCTGGTAGGTAGGGTAGGTAGGCAGGTAGATAGATAAGTGGATAGGTAGGTAGATACATAGATAAATAGATAGGTAGGTAGGTAGGTAGGTGAATAGCTAAGTAGATAGATACAGATATAGGTAGGTAGGTAGGTGGATAGGTAGGTAAGTTGAGAAGAAAGGAAGGATGGAGGAAGGTAGGTAGGTAGGTAGGTGGATAGGTAAATAGAAAAGGAAGGAATGAATTAGGTATTTAGGTAGGTAGGTAGGAAGCCAGAATGATTAAAAAAGCACATAAAGGGAAAAATATAACTAATAATCGCCACAAACACAGAAAAACGACAGACAGTGACAGAGACAAAAGTTGTATATTAGTTTCAATGTTACTATCAGGCTGACAGATTAAAGTCTCTCTCTCTCTCTCTCTCTCTCTCTCTCTCACACACACACACACACACACACACACACACACACACACACACAAACACACACACACACAAACACACACACACACAAACACACACACACACACACACACACACAGAGAGAGATAGGCATACATTAAAATAGTAGAAAATAATCAAACATACACACAAACCCCCACATAGGTAGGTAGACAGAACAAAAAATAGTACACATACACACAGATTAACAAATAGAGATAGATTCCTTTACATGACCAGTTCCATGGCTGTTTCACATTACAATTAGCTATATCTGACCGGCCTCTTTGATGGCGGTGGAAGTGATTTATATATCAGTTTTGGCGGGTTCATATCGGACCTACGAATCACGTGCAAGAGTGACGTATCAACCATGGAACCAACTAACCAACTAACCAACCAACCAACCAGTCAGCCAGCCAGCGGTGGTGAAATATGGTTCCCACGTTATTTTACGAGAGAGAGAGAGAGAGAGAGAGAGAGAGAGAGAGAGAGAGAGAGAGAGAGAGAGATGTGAGTATTTAGTTATGCTAGCGAATGTATTCCTCGTCACTTTGAGTCATTCTATCTTTTTTTCAGTATCCCAAACATATATTATTTATCTACGATAAGTTTTCTTGTATTCGTAGTAATTACTCTTGTGTGGGAAGTCCTTGTAGCTGCTGATTCCTCCATGCTTATACCACGAAGCCAAACCTTTAATAGTAACATTTAGGTTGTCCGTTTCCTGGCGTACTTTGGAGCATTTAGTACTTCTCCAGTTTACCAACAAAATATTCTCCATTAGCCTCTAGAATATCATCAATATCCCTACAAAGAAAATATAAACCGATGGAACTGACGCTGTTTACTTCTGTATACGACTAGGAATAAAACCTTGATTCCAATAGCTTGCATGCGTTTTTCTTTTATCCTTTGTTTCAGTGGAAAAAACGATAAAAGGATGACAACACAATGTATTTCTCTATATCACATTCTGGGGGTATTGTTCCCATATACTGTCACGTCAGATTCACTTCTCGTCTCCTATATTACGTCGGATAGTTTGCCTCAGAATACATTTATTTGCTCGTGGCTCTGAAGTGACGAGAGCAGACTGGCTTATCACTCGTTGGCACAGAGGTAGACAGAAATATTGTACACACACACACACACACACACACACACACACACACACACACACACACACGTCATTAAATATAAGGACATCTGAACGGTTCCGACGATTTGATTGATTGATGGATATTAGGCGCCGCAACATCGAGGTCCTATAGCGCCAGAAAAAGGTGATAGAGAGGTGTGACAGCAAGCAGTAAGGAAATGAAAAGAAAAGAGGGACAGTTGAAGAACTGAAAGCTAATGGCTGGGGCCGAAGGGGCGCCAAAACCCTGTAAGTATTGCCCACATTAATTAATATAGGCAATACCCCCCTATGGGGGCGGTTCCCACGAGCTGACTGACTAACTTACTGACTGACTGACTAACTTACTGACTGACTGACTAACTGACTGAGAGGACCACACCCTACATTAATAAAACCTTTTAAGCAAACATGATATTTCCACCACCAGGCCAGCTATACTGTTCCACGTGTGCATTTCCCTCGCCTCGCAGTGCTAAAAATATTGTTCTGCACATTTACGGTTTAATACAATGTGACGCGCCGGATGGAAACAAGTGGGTATTGTACCGAAAGAATGAGAGACCCGCGGTGGAGACCCCATGTACTGTACCAGGGAGGGACGTGGGGGATGGGGGGGATGGGCGGGACGTGGGGGGATGGGGAGGGGGGGTAAAGGAGGGAGAGATTTCACAACCCTTTCGCTGCATTTCAGATTATTTCGTTCAGTTTCGCTATGTTTCAGAAGAGGTCGTTTAGTTTCGCTGTGTGTTTCAGAAAAGGTCGCTCACTTTCGCTAAAACTATAATTATATAATCCCGGAATACATGATATGCTATTATTACAAATCCATAAAATGCAAAAAGAATTCCATCTCCTCTTTGTCAGTGAACTTTTGAAATATAATAATTGCCGTTTGAACTTAATATATTCAGCCTAAGATTTCACAGACTCGTGAAATTTCCGTGAGTTATAATAGTCCTTACTATTTTAGATATTCCCTTCGTACCACCATGAGTTTCAGAGTTCAACACCAGCTAGTCAGAAGAGCAAACAGAATACTTGATCGTGAATGCATGATGTACTGCCGGCAGCAGAAATTCGCGTCCAGTTCATGTATTTAATAATGTTTATATGACCAGATAGTTGCTTGCTTGCATTCTGAACAAGTTTCTATTTTAACCACATAAGTATTTTTCCACATGAGAAGTATATCCGTCATTTCTACGTTTAATTTGTGTTACATGATCACTATAACTCATACGTATACGCAGGTGGAAATGAAGCGAAATTATGCTGTCGACTGTACAGTGAAGGAAGGCCATTACATAGTCTCCTTGTCACAGTTTTGTCCTCAGATAACATACAACTGGTGAAACATTATGAAATCTCTATGACACGAGGCGAGGGGGAATATACACACATTCTAAAGGTCAGATTCTCATATTTTCAGTCATTATTTTCGACACGACTATTGGCGCTCACTGGCCATACACATCGCGATCAATATCAATAGTTTTTTTTATATACTATTTTTACACCACTCAAAGGACACCGGAACAATGAAAGAAATCTCCTCACCAATTCATTTACGTCGTCACAAACGTTTACCTTTACCATCTCATTCTGGTTTAGTAGTTCAGTATAATTTCACCAAAAGCAAATACAGCTTCTGGTTGTATAGTCGCTCAAAATAGAATGAAAGATGAGGGAATCCGATGTGTGTAGAAATGAACAACATGCGACTTCTGCTCTCTAAGGACACGGCCCAAAGCGTCTCTCTCTAGTTCGTCGCTTCGTATTGTTGTTTCCAGCGATATTTTTTCACACGTTTTTGCTTTACCCCGAGTGTAAAGAACCCTTCAGCTGCAGCCATAGTGTGCATGCAGTCAGATCTTTGTGTGTGTGTGTGTGTGTGTGTGTGTGTGTGTTCACCCGGATACTCTGCTTTTCATTTCAGTGTATATTCAATGCTTGATCAATAAACCCATCTCCATCTCTCTCTCTCTCTCTCTCTCTCTCTCTCTCTCTCTCTCTCTCTCTCTCTACTAACTCATTCACAACCTGCTCTCCTCAGTATACCTCCCCACTCAGCCCTTCATCCATCATTCATCCGCACCGAAACGTTCATCACCCAAATCACTTCTCTTCATCCACCACACAACAACACTTCTTATTCACTTCATCCATCCACTTTACCTTTCTCTACCCACCACCACCACGACCTCTCGCCTATTCTCACCACTTCACTCACTCACTCACTTCATCCATCTTCATTTCTCATCACTTTTTAATCATTACATTCATCACTCATTCAGTCATATCCACATCCGACACTAAACACACGTCGTATCATTCACAATAAATTCTACCCAGTACATCTCTTATTTTGTGTTAATTTTCCTCACTGCATTTCACCATCCATTCACTCCCCACTCATCATCATCACCATCACCTCCCAATTTACAACTTACCCACTCATCCACCCACTCCCACTCCCACTCATCACCACACAATTTACAACTTACAAACCCACTCCATCACCCACTCCCACTCCTACTCATCATCATCATCTTCATCATCAAACAATTCACAACTCACCCACCCCACCCACTCAATAACCCACTCACGTCACACCGTTTACTCACCTCTTCCGCCACCAATCGGCAAATGGAGACCAAACACGAGTATCGCATATTATTCCTCGTCCTCCTCCTCCTCTTCCCAACCCAAACCATGTAACCCTGACACCTCACTTCCTCCTCCCGCCCCATCCACCTCTCTCTTCCATGCATCTGTCTTATAGTCTGCCTGTCTCTATATTGCTTCCTCCCTCTCTCTCTCTCTCTCTCTCTCTCTCTCTCTCTCTCTCTCTTTCGGTCGCAACCAACGGGAGCGAGCAATATTTCCAAGTCTCTTATGGTACAGTCCCGGGGGAAATTATTCGAAAGTTCCCCGTACGATGATGGATTTCGTAGCTTTCTGTACTTCGAAATCTCTTATGGTACAGTCCCAAGGGAAATTATTCGAAAGTTCCCCGTACAACGATGAAGTTCGATGCCTTCTGTATTATACTATGGGTCGAGTGTATTGTTGTTCCTCTTCCTCAACTCACCAGAACAATATTTCGAAGAATCTTATGATACAGGTCAAGGAGAAAATAATAGAGGAAGGAAATATCACTGAATCATGACATTATATTACTGCCTCGACCATCAAAAGCCTTATATTGAAATCTCTCATGGTATATTCAATGGAGATATTACAATAAAACTTCCCTGTGCTGTGATAGATTTCGAAGCTATCTCTTAGGCAGGCTTGGTTGCATTGCCCTCAAGTACAGTATCTCGTAGTCTCTCATGGTTGGTTCTCTTTAAGGGGGAGGTATGTACTGTACAGTGTTGGTAAATCTGGAGTAAATGATTCCTCCAATCTATTCCAAGCAACAGAACACCATTATTTTTGTTCATCTGGTCCTGTTTCCTGACATACTTTGGAGGAATCATGGGTACGGTCTAGGAGAGAGAGAGAGACCTGATAATATCTCTCTCTATGATAGATTACGAAGTCTTTGGCAAATATCAGAATAATTCCTTTTCAAACGTAAATTATTATCCGGCCGTTTGCGTCAAATTAACGTCAACCCACTGAATATTAGACGATCCAAGAGTGTTTCCTAAACATAAGAATTTGATAAAGGCACATACATATCTTTCCTATATGTTTCTTAATATTAAAGACATATAGGAGTTCAGAAAATTAAAAATAAATAAAAATCTATCTATATATAAAAAGTGTTCGACTAAAACACTAAAATATGTTATGGAAAAGTTAGTGTAAACGCAAAAGCTTAATTAAAAAAAACCTTGGAAAGTAAGATAAAAAAAAAAAAAAAAAATTGTAATCGAACATATCCACCGACGATACAAATCAATGAAATATGAGCCCTGGGAAAATGGGAAGGCTTAGCATCAAAAGTAAATCAGGTGTGTGTATTCACGAGAAATAATCCCTTTTTCACTAGGGTTTAGCGTCGGATACCCAGAGCGGCGGCTGAGAAGAACGCTAAAAGGTGGACGAGAGAAGAGAAGAGAAGTTGCAGGTAAAACACATTTGTTGACCTGTGCAAATACGCTCATGGCCGACACACACATTACCTCGGGAGTTTTGGGAAATAATACAGAGAAAATGCGTGAGTGCTTCTGTTTACCTGTGTTATTTGTTGGTGATGAAAGCTTATAGTAATGGCTGGCTCTGTTCTGTTTAATGCTTTCATTATCGTAATATCAGATAAATTTCTCCTTTCTTTTTCTTCTTCTCTAATGCTGGTTAAATTATAGTACTGATAATTTTTTATTTTAGTAATGATAATTGTATATTTTTCACAATATTGTTGAAGTAGCTGATTCTGTGTTTAAAATACAAAAAACAGTGAGCCTAGATTTACTGAAGAAAATATTAATTAATGCTCATGCAAGGGAGAATTTTAGTATACATATATATTATATATAAGTAAACTATTATATATGGATTACTTAATGTTCAAAATATGTATAAAAAAGTATAAAATTATGGACGGTATGCAAGAATATCGATGGTGTTTACGATGGGATGGTGTGTGAACGATGAGTGTGTAGTGTGTCCATGGTGTCATCGTACCGTTATCACACCATCGTCAACAACACACACGTCCTTACATACCGACATAGAACCTAAAGCTGTGTTCCCTGTATATATACTGTACATCTAGTGTGTGTGTGTGTGTGTGTGTGTGTTTCCTTGTATTTATATATGTGTTTTTTTATATACAGTATATATACACTAAATGTGTGTGTTTGTTTGTTTGTTTGTATATAAATGCATGTATGTATGTATGTATGTGTGTGTCAATAATACAAATGTCACTGACCTCAGCATGGGGATGAAATAAAGAACAGACAGATAGACAGACAACTTTTCTCTCTGACTACACACACATGCCTTCCTCCCATCCCCCTGCCACTCCTCCCCAGTCGTGCATATCCAAGTTTCCACACCACGTCAATCACAAACTTGGGGATTGGCTTAAAGTATTGCAGTTTGGTGAATGGCGGGAGGGAAATGAATCTAGCCTGGTATACCCGTAGGCTCAAAGTTGCCCACGTTATTCTTGAAGATGTAGAGGCAATAGTGACGAGGCCTTCAATACATACCCACCATATCTATCTACATTTTTTTTTTTTTTTTTTTTCTGTAAATTCAATAGCGACGACGATATTTGAGATACATAGCGACCATATCTATCTCTTTTTTTTTTTTTTTTTTTTATGTAAAGGCAATAGTGACAAAAAGTGACAATATTTCATTTTTTTTTTCTGTAGACAATAATGACGATGTCTGCATAAAATGATTTGACTAATACATTATCACATCGTTACTTTGACCAATAATACTACAACAAAAATCTTAACGACCAACTGCAACTGAAAAGATGAAACAATTTAATATACATCAAATATTTACTTTTATACATTATCAACATTATTAAAATGTCCTAATTTTTCATAACTTTCTATAATTAATCATACTATCAAAAATATGTTAGTATATTCATAACATTCTATAAATAATAATCTAATAAATAATATTTTTGTCCGTATTAAACGACACTATTTTATTTTATGTATTATCATTATTTTTATCATAGTAATTATTTATCATTAATATTATCATTATTACAACAACAACAACAATAGAAATTATACGAAGTGAAATGTAGAATTTTACGGATGCAGGAAATGAATATACTGAAAATGTTTATAAAATTAAGGATGAGGAAAGGATAAGAGGTATTAATGACGAGAGAAAAAGAACCCAAGGAAAGAAAAATAGTATTAAACTCAGCATCATAAAGAAAAAAATAAGTAAAAAAGTCACAGAGAGAGAGAGAGAGAGAGAGAGAGAGAGAGAGAGAGAGAGAGAGAGGCACCAAAGAGAAAATCTGAGGCTGTGGGAAGGAAAAGGTGCTCACTTGGCAGGATATTAGCAACCAGACGGAGGCAAATTGGTGTCTCTCTCTCTCTCTCTCTCTCTCTCTCTCTCTCTCTCACACACTCTCACAGATCCATTTTTCCTTCCCCTATCGATCATTTTATATTATTTTGAAATTAAATCTACGAGTGTTAATAATATTTCGTGTTTATAGTTTACTTTGGAAAGGCTAATAATTATTACAACCAACTTCTGATTACTCCTGATTACTCCTGACTATGTATGCCACGAAACAGGCCCCTTCCATATAGGTGTGTGTGTGTGTTTCGTGGCAATATTTGAAGGACTCATTTACCTCACATTTTCTGAGTACAACACAGAGTCCCTTAATTAATCTCCTTCTCATGTTTTCCATCAATGTTTCATCTCTTATTATTATTTTTTTTATATTCATCTTTCCTCTCTACACCCTCCGTATTCAAGTTGTATTTTAATTGTTATTGTTATTCGCTGCTTCCGTCCACTAAAAACCACTAATGTTTGTTTTCTCTTATCTCTCTTATGATTTGTTTTCTCTTATCAACACTCTCTAATGTTTTTTATATTCTCTTATCAACAACGTTTTATCCATTTTCCTCTTCATCCTCATCCTCCTCTTCATCTCCCACTTTTTTTTTTGTCATTTTTTTCCACTTTCGCTCATATCGAAGCATCATTTTCCTATTTTACTTACAAATTTCGTTGCCATTTTTCCATCACTCCTTCCTTCCTTCCTGCCCTCCCTTCCTTTCTCTTCTTTTCCCTCCCTCCTTCCTTCCTTCCTTTCTCTTCTCTTCTTCTCCCTCTCTCCTTCCCTTCTTTCTTTCTCTTCTCTTCTCTCTTCTTCTCCTTCCCTCCGTTCTTTGTCTTCTTAATTGCATTTCGTCCTATATTAATTTTTTAGCACCGTCCTTTTTCCTTCCTTTATTACTTTGCTTCTCTCTTTCTCTTTTATCATTTAAATTTATCTTTTGTCGTGAATGCATCTGTAGTGTACCCTAAAAATACTGTAGGCCCATTTTCTTTGTTAAACATTATCTGCCTGCCCTGTATTGTTATTCTTTTACCATTACATTCCTTCGTCTATGTAATTTCTTTCAGCATTTTCTCTTTATCATATTATGTAATATCATTGTCTGTATACTCTTACCAAATTTCATATGTACAAATTATGTATTATAGATTTATTAGCATAAAATACTTGTATCTATGTTAACGTCATGTCTGTCGCAACCTGTACATAAATAATAACTTGTTTTTACATTAAACCAATTGGGAACTATTCACTGCATCTCTCTCTCTACCTTGAGCACATTACACAAAGAGAATTGTAGACAACACTCCCCTGAGAGAGTAAATAGACACTAGCTCCTGAGGTTGAGCAGCTGTGGTGGAGAAAACCGGACAAAGGCCCCTGCACAGGAGTCATCTTTAGTAGCACAACATATAGTTGGTGACTACACGAACCCTCACCAACGAGTGGTGACCCCCGGAGTGCTGCTGCAGCCTCACCATCAAGTGGTGACCATCGGAGTGCAGCTACTGCGTCACCGACAAGTGGTGACCCTCGGCGTGCTGCTACAAGCTTCACCTAAAGTGGTGACCTCCTGAAGAAGGCAGCTGCAGCAGTCTACAAGAACGCCTTCGCCCTACAGTCACTGTCAAGTAGTGACCTGGAGTGCTGCTGCTACTCCATTATATTCAACATTAACGCCTTGGACTGGCAGTCACCATCAAGAGGTGACTTACTCAAGTTGCTACCTCTCCTGTGCAGCTGTTGCTCCCACTACTGTCTATCCTACCTACTCTACAATGTCGCTGTGAACCCTGAGGCAACAACACCAGTCCACATCAGCCATCTGTAAGCCTCTAACTAAGCTGTTACTGCCTGCAGTCCAACACCTATACACCACTGGTCCTCGCAGCAGTCTACCTACCAGCAACAGTGCCTCACCTTGGACCACAGTGCCTCACATTGGACTACAGCACCTCACCTTGGATTACAGTGCCTCACCTTGGATTACCGTGCTTCGCCTTGGATTACAGTGCCTCACCTTGGATTACAGTGCTTCGCCTTGGATTACAGTGCCTCACCCTAGTTAGATTACAGTGCTTCACTCTTGAGTTACAGTGTATTGTCGTTTAATATTAGTGCCTTGTGTGTGGATACAGTGCCAGTGTATTCAGCATACTCATGTAACTTGGCTAACGCAGCTATCGTGATATCAGGTAACTCTTGTCAGCACTTACACCCTGAGTTCACTGACCAGTATGTCTACTGAGGATCTCTCTAACTCAGGCAACTACACTGCCACTAGTGTAGCCATGAGAGCCCCTGCTTTCTGCAACCAAGACCCCACCATATGGTTCTCAATACTGGAGTGTAGTTTTGCTGCTTCTAATATCAAGAAAAGCCTCACTAAATTCTCACATGCTGCAAGCCTGCTACCACCTGAAGTTCTCACTCAAGTGTCTGATGTCATTACTTCAGCCTCAACCTCTGCTACACCCTATGAAGATCTTAAGGCAGCAATTTTAAATCGCCTACAATCATCAGTGGCAGCTCGTCTCCGTGAGTTGCTATCAAGAGAAGAACTTGGTGGAGAAAAGCCTACAGACTTACTACGTCGAATGAAGACACTGCTTGGTGACAAGTACCAGGCCTTTGATAAAGATCTATTCAAACAACTGTTCTATCAACGCCTGCCATCTGACATTCAACGTGCTCTCATCAGTGTGAAAGGCAAGCTGCCACCAGATGAGCTTGCCAATCTTGCAGACGATTACATGGCAACTCTTCCACCTGTATCAGCATCACCAATCTCCTCCATCTCAACACAAGAAAATTCCCAAATTGCCCAGCTTGTCAGTCTAGTTTCCCAACTTACGATGGAAGTCAGCAACATGAAGAAACAAATGAACGACCGCCAAAGTTACCGATCCTCGACGCCAAACCGCCAACACTATCGGTCACGTTCAAGGAGCACTTCAAACCTCTGCTACTACCATCGCAGGTTTATGGATAAGGCTCTCAAGTGTGAAAAGCCCTGCAGCTACACGGCGTCAAACTACAACGGCGAACATTAACGCAGCATAATGTTTGTCATACTCAGTCTGCGCTGCTCCACATCTTTGATCGCCGGTCCCATACCAAGTTCCTGGTAGACACCGGTGCCGACGTTAGTGTCCTCCCTGCTACAACCAGCCAGCGGTCGCTACCTCCTTCTTTGCATCTCTACGCTGCTAATGGTACTAGGATACCTGTATACTCGCGGCAAACAGTGCATCTGGATCTGAACCTTCGCCGCTCTTTTCAATGGACATTCTACGTAGGAGCAGTGTCACAAGCCATCCTTGGTGCTGATTTTCTCCGTCACTTCAACCTGATGGTAGACGTAAGAGGACGAAAATTGATTGACCCACTCACAGATATCTTTGCTAATGCACAGCCAGCACCTGGTGACAGCACACACCTATCTACTATCAACCATGACCACAAGTTTGCTGACCTCCTTAAGTCGTTCCCTATGCTGACACAACCCTACTCATCCAGCATACCTGCCAAGCATAACGTGACTCATCATATAGAGACTACCGGACCCCCAGTGCACGCCAAGGCCCGACGCTTAGCCCCTGAGCGTTACAAGAAAGCCAAAGCCGAGTTCGAATCTCTGATGAGTAAAGGCATTATACGGCCCAGCAGCAGCAACTGGTCATCGGCTCTTCACATTGTACCTAAGAAGACTGGAGAGATACGACCCTGTGGAGACTACCGTGCCCTCAACTCACGCACCGTAGAAGATAGATATCCTGTGCCCAACATTCAAGAGTTCACTTCCCAACTCTCAGGTTCTACAATCTTCTCTCGGATCGACCTCATCAAAGCCTTCCATCAGATTCCAGTCCATCCCACTGACATTCCGAAGACGGCCATTATCACACCTTTTGGCATGTTTGAATACGTCCGGATGCCCTTTGGATTGCGGAATGCGGCACAAACGTTTCAACGCTTCATAGACCAGGTCCTTCGAGGTCTACCCTACTGTTTCGCCTACATAAATGACCTTCTCATCGCTAGTCCTGATGAAGCCAGCCACAAACAACACCTTCAAGAAGTCCTCCAGAGACTGCAAGATTATGGCGTCCAAATCAACACAGACAAGTCCGAACTCGGCGTAACATCCCTCGAGTTCCTAGGTCACACAGTCTCTCCAGCAGGCATTGCTCCACTTCCCTCAAAGTGCGAGTCCATCCAGCAGTTTCCCAAGCCGTCTACCCAACGCCAGCTCAAGGAGTTCCTTGGGATGGTTAATTACTATAACCGCTTCATTCCACACTGCTCACTCCTGCTACGACCATTGTACGCCATGATCAAACCTTGCAAGAGAGGTCAATCTGTTACCCTCATCTGGACTGAAGAAGCAGAAGCGGCCTTCCTCTCAACAAAACAAGCCCTCAGTGACGCTGCCACGCTGTCTTTCCCCGCACCTGACGCAGAAACTTCAATCGCTACAGACGCCTCAAACATTGGTATTGGTGCAGTCCTACAACAGCGTGTCGGTACATATTGGAAGCCAATTGCCTTCTTTTCCAAGAAACTCACCCCGACAGAGTCAAAGTACAGCGCCTATGACAGAGAGCTACTTGCCATCTTCAAAGCTGTCAAGCGTTTTCGCTACTTCATCGAAGGACGCAGTTTCCACATCTACACTGACCACAAGCCACTCACTACAACATTTCTCAGAAACAAGGACTCTTACACCCCACGACAAATGCACCACATGGACTACATTGCCCAGTTTACTACTGATCTACGATACATCAAAGGTGCCGACAATGCCCCAGCTGATGCCCTCTCTCGAAACATCAGTACTGTAATATCTTCTCCCATCGACTATGCCACCATTGCTGCTGATCAAGTCGGTGACGCTGAGCTACAGCGACTGTTGGATAACCCTGCACTACAGATGAAGAAGATTACACTTCCAGACACCCAGGTCACACTGTACGCTGACACCTCTACAGACACTCTCCGTCCATACGTACCAGAGAAACATCGACACCAGCTCTTCAAGAAGTTACATGACCTCTCACACCCTGGAATCCATGCCTCGCACCAGATGATGTCTTCCCGCTTCATATGGGAAGGCATAAATAAGGACGTCAGACACTGGGCACGCACATGTATACAATGTCAAGCTTCTAAAGTCACACGCCATACACACTCTCCTGCAGCCACCTTTACACCAGTCACCGAGAGATTTGACCATGTCCACATAGACCTCGTTGGCCCACTTCCGTACTCCAATGGCTATCGATATCTACTCACCTGTGTGGACCGCTTCACTCGCTGGCCTGAAGCTGCACCTGTTGCCAACATCACCACAGATACGGTTGCACGTGCCTTCATCGCAACATGGGTATCCAGGTTTGGTGTGCCTCTCAGCCTTACTTCCGACCGTGGTGGTCAGTTTGAGTCGAGTGTATGGAATAAGGTTGTGACAAAATAAAAGGAGAAACTCGACTTTAACAATATACGCAACTGAAAGAATTGTGGCCCACCTTGGAGATCCATGCAATTATAAGCTTTCTAGTGCAACATTGAATTATTATAATGTATATAATAATCAAGTAAGTAATTATTCATCAATTGACTTACCTTACCCGGTTTTTATTAATTAACCTTAATTGTGTTGGCTCAAAGAAGGTTTCAGAGGTTAAATTATCCCCTTCATTGCAAGTTCCTTTTTTGTCAACATATTTATTTTTAATGTGAGGTCTTCCGATATGTATGCAATTATAAATTATAGAATGAAAGGATATGGTGTATGAAACAACCAATCACAATCGCTTAACTATATTTATTGAATTTCCAGTAACACCAACATGAAATCAATTTAATATAGTCACACACGTTCACACTCATCCACACGCAAAACTAACTAACTAAATACTTACTAAAGTTACCCTCTTAATATGACTCCCGTTTTCTATCGGTCGGAGTCGTGTTGTCCTCGTTGTTTTCCTTCGAGTACAATATATATTTTTCTTAAGTGTTCAGTCGATTTTCTATATATTTCCATTTTCTATGTGTTTCTATTTTTCTATGTTCATTATTTCTGTTCTTCATTTTTCTATGTTTCCATTTTTTCTATGTCTCCTTTTTCTATGTCTCACCTCAGTTAATTTTCAATGTCACATCTGTAATTTATCACTCGTCATATCCACGTGAATGAGTGGACGAGAGCGAATATTACATGTGTAACCAAGGTGTTACATTCCCCAAACACTCGTAATTTTATGGTGCTATTTCCTGACCTCCTACTGTTACTTTAATCAATAATATATATAAATCTAATAATACGAGTTCAAGTATCTATGTGATTAAGTTTCCTATTTTCACATAGACACCTATTCTTCACATCTGTAATTTTCAAAGTCACACACATGGCACTCGTTTTCTATAATATTACACCAAGTAGGATGCAGAACGCTACTGGCATAAAACCTTACCTCGTATCATTTGCTTTTTCTGTTGCAAGTAACAACAACAAGAGTGACTCCGTGAAGCACTAGAGAAAAGACTGGTGAATGGCACCGAGTATTCTGGCATTCACTGTCGGCCCTGCGTGTTACGTAAAGAGACGAAGAGGTCGAGAGAGCCACGTATGTTACAAGATGGAAGCCGAACTCGGAGTTCAAAATATTCACGTATGAGAGTTTTTCTATACTCATACATGAATTGTCCTCCCACTCGCAATTTTCAATGTTCAACACACACCCAGCACTCGATCACGAATCATTAGTATGCCGAAACTAATGAATTCGACCATTGTAGGCTGCTACTCCACGAGAGGCTAGAGCGCCACGAGGCTACGTGCATGCTGAGTACGAGTAGGAGATGAACTGAAGTTTAAATCACGAGAATTCCGCAGCCAGGCTATAGCTCCTCCCCCAAGCTACCAACGTCTGGATCGATATACAGGCGCCGCACACAATAGTTTGAATCCTACTGTCTGTCTGACTACAACCTCATATCATACCTCATTCACACACCCAGCCATACATGCAATTGTAATAACGCCATGTAAATTAATCATGGTAATTATCCTCTTCACGAATCATATGGAGATTTCAAAAGAATAACTGTGTGTACGCAAAAATCAATAATTACAGAGCCAACGAGTGGGGAAACGAAGGATTTAACGGCAGAGAGGGGAGGGACGCAGGCTCAAACATGAACGCTGTCTCCTACTCTACCTCACACACTCCTGCCTTTCGCTTTCTCAACCACTAGGCTGAAGCATTATTCCTATACTTAATTGATTAATATGTCACGATCAAATTTGAAACGTGACATTCGCACAAACACAAAGACATTGCTCCATGCGATGTCTCGACTCGTGAAGGGCTACGGCGCATTGCATGTATAACTTTACACAATACTCATCCACACTTCACTCACTCATGTATGTGTCAAATGAATATCACAGGTACAAATTCACGGTTGCCAATGAGTGAAAAACTCCATACATTTACGTTAGCTTTCAATTCTATGGAGAAACTCCGAAGCAAAGTGAATGTCCCTGGAAATTATTCTTGTACAATTTGTACACATTTAAGCAAGGAATATTTGTGTGGTGTATGTAATTACATTGTGTAGTTGTTATATCATTTGTAAGAAAATAAATGCAATAAATATTCTGGAAGGCAAATATATATTAATTAATCATCCAAGACTCGAATCAGGGATAACCGCTGGAACCCAAGTCTTGGAAGACCCAATGCAATATCCAAACATCAGACCGAGGTGAACCACCAAATCTGAGTTTGGATAAATTGGTACAAAATGCAATACATATATATTAGTTAAGAGTTGTGCTCGTTGCACTCAGAGATAACACTAACGAGTGAGATAACCAGGGAACGCTCCACCAACTGGTTATCTCCGTACGGAGAGGTTAACTTCGCTACTTCGGTACGAATTATACATACTCGCTTGTTTCTAACTCCTATATTGCATCTCCTTCCATTGCATATTTTCTTACGTTGTCTCACGTCGAGACACAAGGACACCTGTCCCAAATTTTCACTGACAAACTGTGGTCATATGTGAATTGAATATGTTAACATTGCGCATGTTGCGCTGCCTCTGACATTGAGACACGAGGACACCTGTCCTAAATTTCACACCGACAAACTGTGGTCGTATGTGGAGTAAATATATTAAATGGCGCATCTAGCGCTGTCTCAAACATAGAGACACGAGGACACCTGTCCTAAATATACATAGACACACTTTGGTCGTATGTGTAATAAATTCCCATTCTGTTTCGGAAACCACTAACATTACGGTAGCATTAGTCATGCCTACCGCTGGAGAAAAATTTGGCATTACGCCGTCTCAACATCAAGACACCAGGACATTTGTCCTAAATTCCCATAGACAATTGGTCATATGTGGAGTGAATTCCCTTGTTTCGGGAACCACTAACATGACAGTAGCATTAATCATGACTACCGTTAGAAAAATATTGGCCACGTACTAGGTTTAACAATTCACGCTGCTCTGGTGATGTTACAACAACCTGTACAAAATGTGGTCATAATAGAAGCACACCCATGTTGGGTTGTGTAGTACTTCTTACCTTCACATGCCAAGCGTTGTGCTTAAAGCATAAATCCATGAAGGGTAGCATGTAAAAATATTTCCTGTCATTTCTATTGCCTTAATTTCTGGACAATTATATCCTAACTATCTCGTGGAAGTGTGAATGTGTGGAACTGGAATTTCAATGCAAAAATCGAGGAGCCCCACGTTGGGCGCCATTGTGACAAAATAAAGAGAAATCTTGACTTACTTTATACACTGAAAGATTTGTGGCCCACTTTGGAGATCCATGCAATTATAAGCTTTCTAGTGCAACATTGAATTATTATAATGTATATAATAATCAAGTAAGTAATTATTCATCAATTGACTTACCTTACCCGGTTTTTATTAATTAACCTTAATTGTGTTGGCTCAAAGAAGGTTTCAGAGGTTAAATTATCCCCTTCATTGCAAGTTCCTTTTTTGTCAACATATTTATTTTTAATGTGAGGTCTTCCGATATGTATGCAATTATAAATTATAGAATGAAAGGATATGGTGTATGAAACAACCAATCACAATCGCTTAACTATATTTATTGAATTTCCAGTAACACCAACATGAAATCAATTTAATATAGTCACACACGTTCACACTCATC
>JAWZYT010004311.1:72500-119040 GCA_034508575.1 Petrolisthes manimaculis
ACCGTCTTTCATGCCATCCATTCTCTTATCTACGTTTTGCATTTCTATCTTCCCTTTTCCGTGTTTCTTCTACCTTTTTTCATCATTCCCTCCATCCTTTCTCTACGTTCTACATTTATAAGTCCCCTTTTTTAGTATTTCTTCTACCCCTTTTCATTCCCTTCATTTTTTCTGCGTTTCTATTTCCTTTCGTCTACCATCTCCACTTCCCTTCATTCTCAGACACGAATAACAAAACTCTGGTTGTGTGTTATGTCTTCCAGCGAGGTAGAGGGGCTCATAGATAGATGGGACTGAGACTGTGGCAAAGAAAATAATGGAACTGGAGGAGGAGAAGCCGAAAGAAGCAAAATGATAGAGACATAAATTAGGAAAATGGAGAAAAACGTCGTGAGAGAGAAGAGGAATTGACCAGATAAAGAAAGGGAACTGGAAAAGATGAATTGATGGTGATACCGAACTGGAGAGGAATGGAGGAACATAGACGATGATGTGGAGGGAGGAAGGAAAAGAGGTGGAGATAAAAATGAAAGCTGGGGAGAAAGAATGAAAGAGAAGGTGGAGGAAAATAGCGGACGGTGTGGAGGGAGGAAGGAAAAAGGGAGATAAAAAACGAAAGCTGGGGAGAAAAGAATGTAAGAGAGGGTGGAGGAACATAGAGGATGGTGTGGAGGGAGGAAGGAAAAGAGGTGGAGATAAAAAACGAAAGCTGGGGAGAAAGAATGAAAGAGAGGGGGTGGAGGAAGGAAGGAAGGAAGGAGTGCTGCTGTGTTGGTGGAAAGAAATAAAAATAGAAAGTAGGATGTGAATGACAAAGTAAAAAAAAAAGGAAGGAAGTTAAAGAACGGAGTAATGAGGGACAATCTGGAATAAACCAGTAAATAGGGCAATAGTAATACAAATTTAGGTGAGAGAGAGAAAGAAATGGGAGGGTCACGAGATTAGAGAGAGAAAATGCAGGCAGACAGGAGAGGCAGGAAGACAGGCAGAGGGGTAACGCAGGAAGGCAGGATAGGCAGGCAGGCAGGCAAAAAGACAGAGAAGGCAAGGAGGGAGGGAACGCATGCAAACAGACTGGGAAGGCAGGGAGGGAGGGAGGGAGAGAACGCAGGAAAGGCAGGCAGGAAAGGTAGGAAAGGCAGGCAGAGAACGCAGGCAAACAGGCAGGAAAGGCAGGGAGGGAGGAAGGGAAGGAGGGAACGCAGGCAAACAAGCAGGAAAGGCAGGCAGGGATGGAGGGAACCCGGGCAGGCAGGAAAGGCAGGCAGGGAGGGATGGAGGGAACGCAGGCAGACCACCACGCGTTAGGGAAAAATGCTTGAGGAAAAATGGAAGTTATCGGCACCAGCCTCAGAATTACCAAGGAATATCCCGACAGCCGATACGTGCGAGGGGGCGAGGGGGCGCTGATAAAAATGTGATAATAACGGAAGGGGGGCGTAAATTTATCCGAGAGACTGACTGGGGTTACGTGGGAATTATTATTATTACTGATGGTAGAAGCAGTGGTGTAGGTGGAAGGATTATTGTGTCAGACTAGAATAATTATAAGAATGTTGTGCTATCTTCTTTTTTTTTTTAACTTTGATTGTTGGTGGTGTTGCAGGCGTTTGTTATTATATTGTTATTATATTATTATTGTGTCTATAGTATAAATGCCATCATCATCATCGTAAATATTAAAAATTATTATTATTATTATTATTATTATTATTATTATTATCATCCACCACGACAACTACTATAGGCCTACCCTTACTACTAGCTACTATTAGGCTACTATTGGTGATAACATAATGAACTAAAACAGCATTTCACCTTGATAATAACAACACAACACAACAACAACACACACACATACACAGCTCTGACCCCATCTCCCCTAATCCCTAATCAAGCACTATAGTCACTCATTATCACCACTCCAATCCCACGCCCGCACTCCCTCCCTCCCTCCCTGCTCATCACACTGGAAAATGAACAAACCCAACCCACCTCAATACAGTTAGTCAGTCACGAGAGAGAGAGAGAGAGAGAGAGAGAGGTGTTTACATTCGTCTCCACAGGAACATACACATGGAGTCAAGATTCAAAACAGACTATTCCGATAACCAAAATTTTATCTCTTTCTGTAATTGTAGTGACTGGTAATTTTTTCTCACTGTACACACACACATTCACACACACTCACACACATACACACGCAAACTCTCTCTCTCTCTCTCTCTCTCTCTCTCTCTCTCTCTCTCTCTCTCTCTCTCTCTCTCTCTCTCTCTCTCTCATCCATATGCCAGCAGCCAATTTCAGGCCATGTCCTGAAGACTGACCACAATCTCTCTGCAATTTCACGATGTAACTCTTTTTTCCGATTTCAGTTTATTCGATTGGATATTTGGTTGTCAAAAAGGCATGTCGTTCTCTCTCTCTCTCTCTCTCTCTCTCTCTCTCTCTCTCTCTCTCTCTCTCTCTCTCTCTCTCTCTCTCTCTCGCTCTCTCTCTCTCTCTCTCACTCTCACTCTCTCTCTCACACACACACAACAATTATTACGACCACAGCATTTACAAACGACCACAGGAAAAAAACAAAACACACACACACACACACACATACACAAACAGAAACACACACACACACACAAACGGGAAACCCAAATGTCAATAATGGACAGTCCCTCTTGCCACCACCTCCCCTCCCTCACCCCAGGACTGTCACACGGGGGATAATTTGTGCCATTTTCTGCGTGATTTTCGTGCCTGATTAGTGACGCCAAAATCACTCCTCATGGGACAATAAAATAAATGAATGGGCAGCAAGTATTACAGTGAATCTACAGTAATGATGATATATGAGTGTAGATTTTTGTACTTGATGTAGATGATGATACATATGAGGATTATTGAATAAATCCTACTTCGCATAATAAAACTGAGATGCACTATGTGATTATAAAGAGAGAAATAACTATATACATATTTCTATACATAGCTACTCTAACTATAACTATACATATCAATATACAGTACATATGACCTAACTACATATACATATGAAAGAACTTAAACATAATAACAGCAACATATTAACATAATAACACCACATATTAAACATAAAAAAAAAACCATGTAGGACAATGTTATATCATCAAAACCAACCAACACTAATATCATAACATGAACAATGATTACACAGTGTACACTTTTCAATCAAACACCCTACCTAAAGGGGAGAGTATACGGTGCTTTTGGTACAGTAAAGCACCTTGATTCCTCCAAATTATGCCAAGAAACAGGACCAGATTAACAAAAATAATGGTGTTCTATTGTTGGGAATTTTAAGGAGGATTCCGTTGCTCCTGAATTGTCAACACAAAACTTCCCCCCCTATTAACCCATCACCTCAACTCACCCATACAGACTTAATAATTATAATCCTTTACTCACACGTCAACTCATCTCCCGTCATCCGTCACTCCAATTCGTATATGTACTCGGCCCCGTTTCATCGATGACCGACTCTAAATTAACCAGTGAGGGAATGAAATGAGCTCATCTCTGTTCCCTCGGTGCTGTCAGTCAGTCAGAGAGTCGGCCGTTTTGATTGTAATCCATTTATTCTCATTCATTCATTCATTCATTCATTCATTCGTTCATTCATGCATTGGGTGTTTTGTAGATTTTTGCATTTTTTAGCTACACTAGTTTTGGGTTTGTAATAATTCTTGTTTATATGTGATTATTTCGAATTTGTTTTCTTCTTACGTTTGTTCATATTTTTACGTTCATATGATATTTATTTATTAACACTGTTTATGTTTATTTGTTCTTCATCCTCCTCGCTCGTTTATTCATTTATTTATTTATTCATTTATCTTCTATATTTTTCTATAATATTGTGTTTATACATTTTCGGTCTTTTCGTGTGTGTGTGTGTGCGTGTGTGTGTGTGTGCCTGTGCGTGTGCCTGTGTGTGTGTGTGTGTGTGAATTTTTGCTGTTGTCTAAACAAATGAATTTTCCTACTCGTTTGACAGAACATATTTTTAGTTTTTGTCATATGGAAAGAAAAATATTGTGTAGTTTTCGTGTTAGCAATTCCCATCAAAGTGACAAAGTGTAGCAGAGAGTGAATGAACCCTTCCCTTCCTTCCTTCCTTCCTGGTGGTGTTAATTTAAAGGCAGGCAGGCAGTCAGGACAATGCTCTCTGGTAAACAAAACTAGTACAGGTATAAACAAAACTCTGTCTGTGTCTGTGTCTGTGTCTGTGTCTGTGTCTGAGTCTGTATCTGTGTCTGTGTATGTCTCACTCACTCTCTCTCTCTCTCTCGCGCGCGCTCTCTCTCCCGCCCTCTCTCTCTCTAGGGAACAACAACAATCACGGTCACCTAAACGTTTCACATCGAGGTCACCTGAAAACGTTTTATGTGAGGTGCTGCAGGCGGAAGTCGGTCGGTAGGTTGGTTCGGGTTGGGTCCCACTAAGTAATGGGCCGTGTCAGCGATAAATGCCCCTGGGGTTTGTCTCGGAGTAAAGGTTTTGTCCCGGATACTGTCGGTGGGGAGAACTGAATCCACCTATCAAACCGGAGAAGAGGAAGCACACACACACAAAAAAAAACACTCACACATACATATAAACACAAGCACACACACACACACGCATGCACACACACACACACACTCTCTCTCTCACACACACACACACACATGCACACCACCATGACCCTCTTCCCCTCAGCACATTACATATCTCTCAAACCATACCTTACTTTCATCCCCATTCACCTCCCTTCCCTGGCCTCCTCCCTCACTGTGTAATGTTAAAGAGCGGTGGGAAATAATGGTCTTGTGTTCGTGCCTGTGTGGGTGGGTGTATTTTTATGACTCGGTGTACGGATTTATGTGATGTGTGTGTGTGTGTGTGTGTGTGTGTGTGTGTGTGTGTGTGTGTGTGTGTGTGTGTGTGTGTGTGTGTGTTAGTTTATGATTATGTGTGTGTGTGCATTTGTGAATTAGTGCAAGCATGGAAAGTTGTGTTTGCTAGCAAGTTTGTACAGTATAAATGTGTGTATGTGTTGAGAGAGAGAGAGAAAGAGAGAGAAATAAAGAGAAAGAGAGAGAAATAAAGAGAAATAAAGAGGTCGTGAGCGTTCATGCCTCACTGCTAAAATATCGTCCACTTTCCCTCCACCCTTTCCCCCCTCCAATACCATCCCCCAACTCCACCCCTACCATGTCTCCCACCACCCCAACCCCCCCACTCATCAGTTTCATTCCATCTCTCCACACTACTACCTCTCTCATTCCACCACCTCTATCTCTCCTCTACTTCACCTCACTCCAACAAATTTATCTCTCTCCCACCATTGTCCCTCACACTCGGCCATTTCGTTATCACTCACCACCACATCTCTATCACCACCATCACCACTCTCTCTCTCTCTCTCTCTCTCTCTCTCTCTCTCTCTCTCTCTTTCTCTCTCTCTCTCTCTCTGTGACACTTGAAGATTATTATTCCCGATGATGTAATAGTGGAAGGTAGAGTGTAAAGTTAATACATTTACAGAGGCACAAGTCACAAAACACGTAGGTTACTTATCAAGAAACTTAAACACCAAAACACTTCAACTTCAAACGATATAACAAAGCACTTAAAATCTCAAGAAGCTTGAACCCCATAATTCCCAACACTTCAAGAGGTTTAAAATATCTCAAAACACGTAACATTTCAAGAAGTATAAATCCCAAACACGTAGGATAATTTCAAGAGGGACAAATTTCCTCAGATAATATTATAACTTCCAAGAGACTGGAGGAGAGAGGTAGGTTACTAAATTGCCAGATCTGGAAGGGAGTATTAGCGGCCGTCCGTCCCCTTTCAATAACCAGGGGCTAATAAAGGAGTATTAAGGTTGGCCTCGAGTGCTAATTAACCAGACCTCCTGCATCAATTATCTCGTTAATTAGGCTAACTCTGTTTCTGATGTTGCGATTCTGAGGGAAGATTAGATTAATATTATTAGTTTTCCTGTTTCTTACGGGTGATAGTTTAAGGAAAAATTAACACCATGTTTATATACTGTAATTAATTTTGTTTATTTCTTATTACGGGCCAGAGTTTAAGAAAAGTTACTCATGTATTTACACTTTAATTAACTAAGTTTATTTTTTAAAGGCGATACTGTAAGAAAAAATTACACTGTCATTGTTGAATACTCTAATTACCACATGAAAAAATTATAAGCTCCTCGCCGAGTACAAGTATTTTACGTGGAATTTCAGTTCAGTTATTTAATGATACAAACTCGTGAGGGTTGATATTCTGACCCTCCCAGGCTCCATTGACTCATAATTATGTGTCACTTATAATTTTTAGGGGCGTCTATAATTTAGCCAGCTGGTGTTTGATGTTTACTCGAAATTTTGTCATGTTATATCAAGCTCATTCGTCACATTAATTAAAAGGATACTACACACACTTATGGTATGTATATTAGAGGTTACTGTGTCCTCCTAAATATGTGAGGAAACGGACCAATTCGAGTTGATAATTAAGGTAGTCTGTTTCTTAGCATTGCTTGGAGGAATCGGTGGCTTCAACATGGTCATCACTAACATAATTCCTCAAGAGAATTAACAAAGATAACTATTTCCTGAGTGACGAGTTTCAGGGCATTGAAAGGCAAGAAATAAAGTAATAAAAACAATGTTGGCATCCATGAAATTAAAATAAATACATTAGATAATAAGGGAAATAAGGGGAAAAATAATAAGTATCGGTATCAATAGTTTCATAGGCTATATACACAAAGTCCAAGTGAAGTGAACTTAGAAAATAAGTCTAAAAATAAAAACTTAGTTAGAAAAGAAGTCAAAAAATAATAACTTAGTTAGAAAAGAAGTAAAAAAATAAAAACTTAGTTAGAAAATAAGTCTAAAATTATAAACTTAGTTAGAAAAGAAGTAAAAAAATAAAAACTTAGTTAGAAAATAAGTCTAAAAATATAAACTTAGTTAGAAAATAAGTCTAAAAAATAAAAACTTAGTTAGAAAAGAAGTAAAAAAATATAAACTTAGTTAGAAAATAAGTCTAAAAATACAAACTTCGTACTGTGAAGGTTACTTACTGCTGCTGTGATGAATGTGTGTGTTGTGTGGCGGACCCCAAGGGAGGAAAGGTCTAATGATAAGTTATAGTGGTCAGGTTACTGTTGTGTTGTGTTGTGTTGTGGTGTGTGGTGTGTGTTGTTGTGGTGTGTGTGTGTAGAGTGTGTATTGGGGTGGTGTGTGTGTGTTGTGGTGGTATGTGGTGGTGTGTGTGGGTATATTATATATATGTGTGTGTGTTGTGTGTGTGTGTGTATTGTGGTGGTGTGTGTTGTGTGTATGTATGTGTGTGTGTGTGGGATGAAGTATTGTACCATTAAGAAATGTAACCCTAATCCCTTCCTTGATATTTTCTTACACTTTGATCCCACAGTGGAAAGAAATATTAAGAGCAAGATAAATAATTCAATTATAAATATATCTAAACAAAACAAGGAAACGAAGACAAACAAATAAAATAACTCACAATATGCAAAAAAAATGAGTAAACAGATACAAATAAAATACACTTATACTGCATGGAGAAATCAAGGCTCTCTAATGTACCAAATCAGGGCATTAAAATGTTGATAAATTTGAAGTGAGTAAAATAATGATTCCTTCAAACTAATCCAAACCACAGACCACCACCACCATAATAAACTGATAATTTGACCCCGTTTCCTGGTACACCTTCGAGGAATCAAGGTTCTCTCTAATGGACCTCCCAAAAATGTATAATAATGGCGTTGTGTGTGTCGATACAACCCTCCTTCCACTTCACTACATGTAAGGCAATATCGGAGGCCAATACACAATAATGATCTTGTCTGTTATTTTTTCCCCTCCTCCTCCTTCTTCGTCTTCTTTCTCCTCCTCCTCCTGTTGATTTTTACGTGGTTTCTCCTTTCCTTGTAGTTTTTTTGTATGTGGGTGTGCTATTTTCCCTCCTTTTCCTTTCTGTTTTTTTTTTGTTGTTGTTGTTGTTTGCGTGGTTTTTCTTTCCTTGTATTTTCTTGTTTGTTATTTTTCTCCCTCATTTTCACCTTTGTTCCTGTTTATTTTTGAGTGGTTTATCCTTTCCTTATATTTATATGTTGTTTTTCTTTCCATTTCTTTTTGTTGTTTATTTTTGCGTGGGTTCTCCTTTCTTTGTTTTTTCCTTCTGTATTTCATTTCCTCCTATACTATATTTTTCTTTTTCTCCTTTTAAAATTAATTTCTTTTTTATTTGTCTTCTCATTTCCTTTTATTCTTGGTCCGTTTTTATTCTATTTATGTTTCTCTTTTTCTCCTCCATTCCTTTTTTTATTTGTCTGTTATTTTTTTCCCATTTTCAACTTTTGTCATTTATGTTTTTTCCTGGTATTTTGATGTCTGGTTTGTATTTACGTCCTTTCTTTATTGGTTCTACTCTGTGTTCCCTTATTTCTTTCATAAAGTGGACAGAGTGAGAAGCCAGTAACCTTATGTGGAATGAAAGAGAGAAAACACAAATTAATATTGCCATGGATTAAGAAAGTTATGTGATTACAATTGCTGTGCATGATTTGATACTGCCTGGAGCTATTGTAAGTACTGGTTGGGCAAGAAAACTCAGTGAATAGGGTAAATTGGGGTTGACGATGGCTGGCTGGTTGGTTGTTTAGTGGCTGCTACGAGACGATGACCTCAATGAAACCAACATGGAGACATATATTGTTTGTTAGCAATGGTCGTGAAAGAAAATCCGGGGCCAGGTGATGATGATAACTTGTACGATGGGCTCCCCGAAGCTATTGTAAATCCTCATCAAGTGGGAGAAGAGTCATGGTCCTTGTAATGACGAGTGTTACGATGGTCTGAGAGGAACTATACGAGCCATTGTAGGCATCGATCCAACATAGAAAGTCAATGGCTCTCATAGACATTACAGAAACCCATTATATTTTGTTTTCAATCAAATCAAATTTCTCTCAATCCTTCATATTATATTTCTTCTATATTTGTTTCTACTGTGAGTATTTATTTCATTGTCACTCTCCTGCCTTTCAGTTTCTCCGTATTTCTTCCCAGTCCTCTTTTCTTTTTCCTTCCTGCATCATACCTTCCTTTCAATTCCTCTGCGTTTGCTTCCTTTCCTATTCTTACCTTCCTCTATACTTTATCTTGCGTTTCATCTTTTCTTGTCTCGCAAATTCCCTTCGCTTCTCCTCCCCGTTATTTTTCTATTCCTTTTTTCTCCCTTCCAACTTTTCACTGTCTTTTTCACTTTCTTCTCTTTCTGTTCTTCCCTCTCATTTATCCACATATTTCCCTACTTCATTGTCCTTCCTTTTTCTACTCTCTCATTTCATTTCACTTTTATCATTGACATTTTACTCATCCCTTCTTTCATTTTTTCCCATACTCCTTTAAGGTCCGGTTTTTTATTTGCATATTTATTTGTTCTATCTCAAAACTTCCTTGTCGATCGAATCTCTCCTTCTATTATTAACACCTTCCTATCATTTTTTGCTGCACCACTTTTTTCTCAATGACATTTTTCCTCTCTCGTCTCACCCAGCCTGTTCCCTCGTTTTCTTCCTTTCATCTCTATTTAAATACTCCCTCAGCTCCTTTCCTCTATCGCCTCATATTAATTTCTCCATATTTACTTCCTCGACCACTTTTTTCTCACTGACATTTTTCCCCTCTCGTTTCTCCCATCCTGTTTCCCCACTTTCCTTCCTTCCTTCCTTGCCTCTCACACTATCTAAAAACCTCCTCAGCTCCTTTTCCCTCTCTCTCTTCTTGTAAATTCCTCCCACTTTACTTTCTCTACCACTTTTTTCTCGCTGACATTCTTCCCCTTCTCGTCTCACCAAGCCTGTTTCCCCATTTTCCTTCCTTCCTTGCCTTGTCCTTTATCTATCCTTTCCTTCAAAACGTAGTCTAGATTAACGTAGATAAACAGATAACCTCGTAAAAGGCCACTATGGACCTCCTGTTGCCTGTACTTCCTTTGTATTCCTTTGTATTCCTCTCTACCTAAAGACTCCTTCACTCCTTCACTCAGCTCTTCACTCTGTAATTTTTCTCTCGTCGTTGCCTCGCCCCATCTGCTCGACGTCCTTGCTTTCACATTCAGCTCGTCTACATCATCATTTTACCCTCGTGTAGGTCACCCTCATCTTCATCTTTCTCCATTTACTTACTACTCCTTTTCTTTTCCCTCTTCCTTCTCTTCTTGTTCTTTTCTTATTCTTCCTCCTTCTCCATTTTCTACTTAATATTCTTTCTCCTCCTTCTCCATTTTCTACTTAATCTTATTTCTCCTCCTCCTCCTCTTTCTTTTCAGCTTTTTATTCTGCTCCTCCTCCACCTCGTCTGGTTCTCTTTATTCGTATTATCATATTTTTATCACCATCTACAACAACAACAACAACACACATAAAGATAGATTATTTACCGTGTGATGGCACTACGTCAACATCCCTTAATTAAGTAAAAAGAGTAATACGTATAATTAGAATTATTCAATGTAGAGATTATTTAACAGCAATACAATGTTCTGCCTTGATATATAAAAAATATTTTACTTTTTCCTACGTTTACCTCATTCATTTTCTACCATTGTTTTTTTTTTTATATTATAGTGCCTTAAGGGTATATATATATAGCACATTGTTTTGTATGGTAAATTTGGAGTAAATGATTCCTCCAGTCTATTACAGGCAACAGGATACTATTATTTTCTTCACCTGGATCTGTTTCCTGGCATATATATATATACTTTGGAGGAATCGAGGCACTCCAATCTATCGATTAAAAGAACACCCTTCCCTTAATATTAATAACAACGTTTATCACTTTCCTTTTCTCGTATTGTCCATCCCAGGAATATAAGTTAGGGAGTTTCTACCATACAGTGAACCAACAACCAGTGGGAGGGAATCTTTTAAAAAACAATCTTTCTCTTACAAGTCGGTATCAACGTTTTTCACTTTTTGTTCCACCAACTTTAGCGACTTTGTCTTTTTCTCACCTGTCAGTCAAAGAGAGAGAGAGAGAAAGAGAGAGAGAGAGAGAAACTTTGGGTGGTGACTTAGTAAGAAAAGAGACACCGACATGATACAGAGATAAGAGAGACCCACAGGCAATAACAAGGCACACACAGACAGGTGAGATACTGGTAGAGATAGACAGGAGGGAAACAGAGAGAAGATGGAGGGACAGACAGGAGGAAAACATAGACAGGAAGAACACACATACAGAAAGAAAGGAGGAAGACAGAGATAGGAAGGAGGAAATGATAAGAAACAGACAGACATACAGGAAGGATACACTACAAAGAGAACAAACAGATCTCATTACTACCCTCGTCTTCACTCCTCTAACAGTCACTATAGTGTTTGTTGTTGCCTGGCTTGACCTTCCTTCTGTGATCCAACTTTCCTTTCTCTTCTAGTCTACGATTTCCAGTTTCCAGTTGCTTCCCTTTACCTTCTTCCTTTTCTAGTTCACGATTTCCAGTTTCCAGTTGCTTCCCTTTACCTTCTTCCTTTTCTAGTCTACGATTTCCAGTTTCCAGTTGCTTCCCTTCTTTCTTTTCTAGTCCACGATTTCCAGTTTCCATTTACTTCTCTTTCTTGTTTAACTTTTCCAGTCATTGATTTTCATGCTGGTGTTTAGAGTGTCTTCCTTCCAGTTTCCAGTTTTTCCTTTATTAAATCCACTTTTCCAGTCAATATTTTTCCAGTATACTTCTGAGAGTGTCTTCCTTCCAGTTTTCAGTATCTTGCCTTTCTAAATCCACTTTTCCAGTCATTATTTTCCAGTTTCATTTTTAAAGTGCTTTCCTTCCAGTTTCCAGTTCCTTAACCACTCCCTTTGCATTCCCATTCCAATTTTTTTTCCCAGTTCACCACGCACGCGCACACAACACACCCTCCCCTCTCTCTCTCTCTCTCTCTCTCTCTCTCTCTCTCTCTCTCTCTCTCTCTCTCTCTATCTCGCTGGGGTTCTTTTTTCTCCTTCCTCTTTACCTCCTTTAGGCTTTGTCTCTACCTTCCTCTTCCTTCTCCTCCTCCTCCTCGTCTTCCTTTCCCCTCCAGATATATTATAGTGTCCTTCCTTCCTGCCTCTTTACTCTTCCCTCTTCCTTCCTTCGTTGGTTTCTTCCTCCGTCTCTGCTCGTCTATTGCCTTTGTCTTTACATCTCGCTTATCTCTCTTTCTTCCTCTTCCTGTTCTTCCTCTCCTACTAGATTTCCTCCTTCCTGTCTACACTCACTTCCTTCTCCATCTTTTTTTTTTTTTTTTTTTTTTTTTTTCCTCTTGCAATAAATTTTTTTATTCCTTTCCTGTACTATGCTTTTCATCTTCGTTTATTCTTTTACTATTTTCTCTCCTTCTTCTCCTTTCTTCCTCCCCTCTCCTCATTCTTCTCCGTCGTCTAATTCTTATTCGTACATTAATTATCCCTTTTTCCAGTCTATCTATTTATTCCTCCTCCTCCTCCTACTCCTCCTCCTCCTACTCCTCCTCCTCCTCCTCCTCCTACTCCTCTACGTTCTTCTATACTTTTTTTCTTCTTCACTTCATCTCCCTTCTTCTCCTCCTCCTCCTCCTCCTCCTCCTCTACGTTCTTCTATACTTTTTTTTCTTCTTCACTTCCTCTCTCTTCTTCTCCTACTCCTCCTCCTCCTTCTCTTATTCCTCTTCGTTCTTCTATATTTTTTTCTTCCCTTCCTCTCCTCTTCCCCTCTCCTCCTCCTCCTAACTGTCCTTCCCTGCTATCCTTCCTTTCTTTCTTACAACTTTTTTTCCCTTCCGTTTACAATCCTCTCGCCTCGACTATAGTGTTCTTCTGTGTCGCATGCCTAACTTACTTTCTCTTGCCTAACTCTTTCATTCCTCCCCCTCTTCCATTTGCTTCTCCCTCTCTCTCTCTCTCTCTCTCTTTGTCTCGTTGCCTATCTGTCTCTTGTACATCTATCTTCCCCTCCTCCATCTGTCTTTCTTCATCTCTTTTTCATTTACCTGACACTTTTACTCAACATTCTCCTTCATTCCTTCAGGAGTTAATCTGGCCTCGGTAAAGGGCTTCATAAAGCCTATGTTTAATATCGGAACGTAAAACTAAAAAATGTTTGTTCTGAAAGTCTTCAATTCCAACAGTTGGATCACGATCGATAATAATAGAAATATTTGAATGCATCTTTTATAACTTTGCCGATTTAAATAATTATTTGTGGATGATTGAAGTTTGCTTTGTGGCAACATGATGCAATCTTCGGTACTGTAGTTATATTCTAACTGCTACATTTTTATACTGTACGGTATATTATAATGCTGCGAAGAGGGGGTCGGTGAGTGTAAATGTAAGGAGATATATTCCTTCTAACTAGGTCTAAATACAGACTTCCTCACAATAGGTTGAAGAACTAAAAAAAAAAATAACGAAATCCTAACCTTGTGTGTACCGTCCGTGCGTGAGACGTGTTCAATTAGCTATCTCCAGGAAGGTCTGACTGACTCCCTCCCTCCCTCCACTCCCACCCTCTGCCTCCCAGATTGCCCCTTAATGAGGTACTTAGGCTTGCCACCTCAGGGAGTCTCCAACACTGCAAGCCTTCCCTCCTTCCTTCCAACCCTCACCTCCACCATCATACCCCACTCTTGTTTACACTCCTTGTTCTCTCTCTCTCTCTCTCTCTCTCTCTCTCTCTCTCTCTCTCTCTCTCTCTCTCTCTCTCTCTCTCTCTCTCTCTCTCTCTCTCTCTCTCTCTCTCTCTCTCTCTTCCTGCTTTAGTCTGCTTCTAGTCATTCCTTCACTCCCTTACCTATTTCCTTATCCCCATTGGCTTCTACTCTACACCTACCATTTTTATTTCCATAGTTATTTGTTTCCTCTTAATTAAGCCTCACTGACAATTCCCTACAACTCCCACCCAGTTTTTCCATTCATATCCTACACCCTCACTCTTTTTTTTTTACCTTTCCATTTCTCGTATATCCATTGCCATCTCCTCTACATCTTCTCCTTCCCCTCCTCATTCATCATCTTTCTCCTCTATTTATCCTCTCCCTTCAATCTTCCTCGTCTCATCTTCCCCTTTTCTCACCATTAAATTATATATTCTACCTCATTATTTCTCCTCCTCACTCCTCCTCCTCCTCCTCCTCCTCCTCCCTTCAATTCGGATATCGTTCTTTCACTTTCCTCGTTTCTCTCCATCAATCATATCATATTCCATTCCATTATTTCTATTGCCTCTCATCCACTTCCATTCCACATCCTCCTCCTCTTCCACTCACTTGTCCCCTCCCACCTTCCCCTCTCCCGGTCTCATTTCCTATCCCCTATAATCCCCATCCGTCCCCTCTCTCTCTCTCTCCAATTCAGACCCTTCCCCCCTGATCCCTTTCCTATCCTCCTTACCCTCGTCGCCCCTCTTCCTCCAACTCAGTCGTCCCTTCTACGATCCCGTCTTTATCTTCTAGGGAACAAGGAATATCACTTCACACACACACACACAAACTCACACACACACACACACACACACACACACACACACACACACACACACACACACACACACACACACACACATATATATATATATATATATAAAAACAAAACAAAACAGGACACA
Organism: Petrolisthes manimaculis; assembly: GCA_034508575.1. Taxonomy (NCBI): domain Eukaryota; kingdom Metazoa; phylum Arthropoda; class Malacostraca; order Decapoda; family Porcellanidae; genus Petrolisthes; species Petrolisthes manimaculis. The sequence continues at coordinate 87,201 of JAWZYT010004311.1, forward strand.
AGGATAACAACATATTAAAAAAAACGCATTCCCAGAAACGCAAACACATTCACACATAACCAAGTCAAAAGCAGCTTAATTAAAAATGAAATCGCCTGAAATAACTGAATTCGGGTTATCAGATGATGTTAGCCACCTAATATAAGCCATTAAATTCTCATCTCTGATATTTTGTTTTCTCTCTCTCTGCTAGTTAGTCGCCAGCCAGGGGACGCAGTTTTAAATGTTGGTCAATCTGGAGCAACTGATCTCCTCCAACCTATTTCAAGCAACAGGCCAGTCAGCATTACATTTGTTGATCCGATCCTGTTTCCTGGCACACTTTGAAGGAATTAAGTCGCTCCATTTCACCAAAAAATGATACTATTCCCTTTAAAGCTGTCCGGACACATTTCCAGCGTGACACTACGACCGGTCCAGTTGGTTGGCTGTATGAGGTGTGGGTAATGCTCCTCGGCGCAACCGGTTTGAGAGGAAATCTAGAACATATTGACATGAGGTGTTAGTAGGTTTGGGGAAATCTAGAACATATTGACATGAGGTACTGATGAATCTGTGTATATTTTGAACATATTGTCATGAGGTATTTGTGAGTCTGGGGATATTTAGAACATATTGTCATGAGGTATTCGTGGGTTTTTGGAAATTATGAGCAGATTGACATGAGGTATTCGTGAATCTGTGGATATTTAGTAGGTATTGGCACGAGATATTTGTTGGTTTGGGGAATTTATGAACATATTGACATGAGGTATTGGTGAGTTTGTGTGAAATTTACGTCATATTTTAAGTTATTTGGAGGTTGGGGACATTTTTTATTGTATCGTGAGGAATGCAGACCAGATGAAAAAAATAAATATAATGGTGTTCTGTTGCTTGGAATAGCTTGGGGGATTCAGTTGCTCCAGATTTACCAACCAAAAAAAAAAAAAATTTACCCCTTAAACTATAATACTGCCGTGGAAATGCGTACTGTAACTATAAATGACACAACAAATGCGTACACTAACTATAAATGACAACAAATGCATACTATAACTATAAATGACACAACAAATGCGTACTATAACTACTTCGTATAAAATAATGACTCACTTTTTTTTTGCTACGTAAATGACACCTGTTGCATTAATGTTATATATATACTGTAAAATATAGTTCCTCTTTAGCCAAGTACCTGCACACGATTTCATTAAGTTTTGTTGTGTCGTCGAGGCTCTCAGAGTGAAGTGGGTCAATTGCTTTCGAAACACGTGCATGTGCTTATTTTTTATTATTATTTTTTTTTAGACGGTGCATGCTTTTAGTGACTCAGGTGTCCGTGTCATCATCCAATATCATCTGTATTTCACTTATTCTCATCATCATTATCATCATCATTCCTACTTTCTTTCAATAATCATATTCACAATTCTGCAATTATAATTATAACATCATTATCACTATCATTGTCCTCAACCTCATTATCCTTAACATTATCATTACCATCATCATTTATCATTATCATCATCATCATCATACCAGCAAATAGAATAATCAATTAAAATCAATCCCAAGGAATTAACCACTCAAAAGATGCATCTTATTTCCTTCCTAAAAATTAAATAACCTAAAGAAACACAAGACGACCTAAGAAACAACAACTTTAACCCCTCGTCCCCACTCCTCCTCTCTTTAGCCCCCATCGTCAAGGAGTGAAAAAAAAGCGACAAAAAGGTCACGTCTTGCTCACGTTATTCAGCTTCTTTCACACACACACACACATACATTAGCATCGGATTCCGTGTCATATGAGTATAATCCTATCTAGCATCTTATTATGTACGTATTATTATTATTTTTATGTGATGGCATGGGAGGAGGGAAGGAGTTGTGTTTTAGAGGAAGCATTATCGGCTTCTCCCGTCTTTATCCCTCTGATCTTAAAACCCCTGATTGCCGTAATTGTGTTAAAGTAATAGGTAATACACTTATGGTGAATTAGACCCCCTTGATTCCTCCAAAGCATGCCAGGAAACAGGACTATATTAGCAAAAGTAATTGGAGTATCTTGGGGGAATCATTTGTACAGTTACCTCCAGTAGTAACGAACACAGCGTCCGTTTGGATTGGCAATGTGGCACCATTCTAGAGTTGTTTAATCGTATAGTAATAGTAAATGAAGATAGAATTCACTCCTCCTATGTGTATCGAATATAAGGGACGCTATGTAAAGAAACACAGTTGCCTATATACTCACGTATCGCCAAACGGATCCAACCCTGTGCTCGTTACCAGTGGAGGCGACTGTACATTCGTTTATAAATAGCAAACTAATATTCCCTTATCGCCCTGACAACCCATTTCTCACTCCTGCTTGGCCATCAGAAGGGGACATTACCGAAACGTGTCTCGTTATGCTTAAGGCAATATAAATATTATAGGAGTTTCCCCTCTGATTGCAGACGGAAACGAGAGATAAGTCGAGTGAGGAATCTCGTTACGGGGAGATATTAAGAATTACCAAAACATATTATATTATTTACCTCTCTCGGGAACTCAAGGTGCCATTATACACACACACATACATACACACACACGAAGATATACATAATAATACACATAATGTAGACAGGACATCACCAGCAAAAATTACAATTAATTAAAGATCTATGACACTGGTATGAATTTCCTCTGTTTACCTTCTATCGTCCTTCAATCTTGAGCTAAATTTGCCTCGCTTAGGTTCGTCGATGTCTTCTATACCTCACACAATGGTTAGAGGAAGTAGAAAGCTATAGATTGGACACACGACGGAGAAATATAGGCCCGTGTAATACCCTCGTTAGGGATCGGTAGGTGTAAACAGTTAGGGAGATACACATACATGCATACATACATAAACTCGCTCACAGTACACATTCACTTACTCACAAGAAATACAATATATCTGGCAAGTAGGCTAGTATAATACAAACACAATTACACGCACACACATACACACAAACACACATGTATGTTTAAAGACACACATGCACACTACAGCAAACACACAACAGCACACACACATACATATACACACAACAACACACATATACACACAACATTAAATACACACACATACACACAACATTAAATACACACACACACACACACACACACACATACACACACAACACACACCTGTACAACAATAACTGAGAAGCATACATGCAGTAGGAGGGAGATTGCCTCAGACTGACCGAACATGACACCCAATTCACCCAGCTAATGGTGTGCTTACAAGTCCTCGATGGTTCATTCCCGTGGTGCACTGATAACACACACAGTCCCCCTCCGTCCTCCATCCCCCCTCCCCAAATACCACCAGTCATAAAACCGTATCACCCAAGACAAGGCAGCAAGCAGCTTTCTCTTTCTCTTTTCATTTCTTTCCCTCTCTCTCTCTCTCTCTCCCTCGACCACTATCTATCTCGATCCCTGTTGCTGGTAGTTACACGTTATCGAATGGGGTTTACTGCTTGACCAATTGCTTCTCGATAAACGGCTATCTATAGGGTAAAGAATCGTGTTTTGTTTTTTGTTTTGTTTTCAGTGTAAATGAGAATGGTTGAATGTATGTCATATTATTTACATAGCCTTATGATTCATGTTTTTTATTGGTACTTTCTAGAAAAGAACATTGTTTTTTATATACTCTATATGTATGCTTCCTTCATTCTCTCAATTTCATCTCTCTTTCTGTCAAATATCCTAATATAAAGAACTCTTAAATGCTTTCATATTCCGAAGTTGTAGGTGACGAATGAGGTAATATTTTTGTACAAAGTTGGAGCGAGGTGTGTGAGATACAAGGCTGCTACCACGTAATTTTATCTGTATCTCGCCAGGGTTAGACTAGTGAACCTACAGTGGCAGCATCAGGTAGAGAGTAACCTACACTGAGTATTTACCAAACGACCATGGCATACGGAATAGGTGCACTTCGAGATACAATCCTCCACGCTTTATTTATAATCATGTGAGGGTTTGACTCATGATTCTACAGTAACATCATCATCAGACAGAGAGTAACCACATCTGGTAGTAACCAAACAAACATTACCCACGAAATAGAGGCACTTGTACTGAAATTACACTGTGTGGGAGAAGCGGGAGGAACGCATACAAACAAACACACACACACATGCAGCCAAGCGTTTCAGTTAGTCAGGCAGCAGCAGCAACAGAAACAGAAGCAGCAGCATTAAGGAAGGCGTGTTCAGTCTACCTTCTCATCTCCCGCCTCAAAGGATAACAAACAGAACCATGCAGACTCTCGGTGCTCAAGTCTTGCCTCCCTGACTGTGGCTGGTTACATCAGGTACAGACAACATCATAATAATACAAGTCGGGTTCCATTCGGTGATGCTGGAACTATTTTTGTTATTATTTTTTTGTTTTTGCAGCATCTCTTCGTTCCATGTTGATTTTGATTATACATACATACATATTCAGGGTTATTCAACTAGCAACGCATCAAGCGACTGTGATTACTTAATATTATGGACTGAAAAGTGTGATGTATTAATAATTAAACTCTCTTTGAAGAAGGCTTGTAATTTTACGCAACTCGCTTCAATTAGCCTCCTTCCTCTGTGTCTGTCTGCCACCCCTGCAAGGTCATGGTTCACTTTGTGTCTATATTATATCTCGATGACTTTATTAAACACGTATCTTCAGGGTTTATGGGTTTCTTCAATTCTAACGTTTTTATTTTCAGTACCAACATGTTTTTTTTTTCATTTTCATTACTATTTTGACGAAGAGAAAAAAGGATTCAATTGTCGATGACGAACTTGACATGGTTGCTAAATTCTGACGTCTGTTGGTAAATGAGGGAAATATTCGATGTAACTATGCGATCTAGACAGTGATGGCAACTGTAGAGCTAAACTATAACTTTGGCTCTCTCTCCTTCCTGTTGTAGCTACCTCACAAGTAAGGGAGGCGTACCAGCATCATGTGTGGGCAACTATACGTTCTTACAACTCGTGGCGTCAAGGCAAGCTGAGGCGATACATATACACTTCAAGCATCGATCGAAAGCAGAACGTCCGTGACCCTGACCTGTATTTTCACTCCTTTAGGTTTGTGGATCCAAACTCACAATTACGACTATATGTTATTAGGGTGAACTAAGGGGATTGTGAGAGGTTTATGCTTTACGTGTGGTGTGGTGTTCCTAATCACCTTTGTGTGTTTAAGAACCCTGGATCTCGTAAGCTTGTTAACAAAAATTCTGATACAGTACTTATTGGATTTAATACGATCACACTGACGCTAACACATTAATTCCCTCACTGTGTTGGTTTGTAGTTTTCAGAATGTTTCGTTGGGGTTTGGATACAATGAACTCACGTGGATGAAAAAGGTCACCCATATGATATTGTGTCCTCTCCTATTGGCAGAAAGTATGGTACAGTATTGTAAACATATCTAAAACCTTTAGTATTATTACGAAACCAGACTGAGGATCCCACAAGGCCGAGGCGAAGCAGAAGGACGTGGGAGGAGGACTTAGTTAGGGGGTTAATCCATTAAGGGACGGGTAGGAACTGAAGGCTGTCCATTCCTCCACTCTATATCAGGAAACAGGCTAACTCTGTGTACAAACAAGCAATCTGTTAATTACATAAGCTTGGAGGAATCAGTTGCCTCCAAGTTTACTCAGAGCAGATTACCTTCTTTAAAAAGTTCCCTTCGAACTGGTGAAATCTACAAATTTTTTCAGACATATAATCTGACCTGATGTAGGCCTAAGTCTGTTTCTTGACACTGTTTGGAGGAAATCAAAGGCGTATACCCTTCACTGGCATCATCGCAATTCCCCCTTCACCACTCCCCTAAATTAAGTGAATGAGGTCCCAATTAGTTAATTAATCTGATTGAGAGCAACAGCTTCCACAGGATTGCTATACATATCTTGAGTAACACGTAGTCTGGCATTATGTGATGTCAAGGTTGGTCCATGTTATGTAGGATTAGGTAAACAAATCTTATCTCTGTCTACTTGTCTGTCTGTCTGTCTCTGTCTACGTGTTTCTAGCTACCTGTCTCTCTGTCCACCCACAACAACCACAACCACCACCCACAACAACCACCACCACCATCTCCATCAACCACCACCACTACCAATAAACTCCACACCAAAACATTGGCCATTCATCAGGGTTCACTTTCTCCATCTTTTACGGACCAACAGTGGGTCAGAGTTTGGAAGCTGTGCATGTGTAGGATGATAATTATGTATGTGGGAGAGACAGAGACAGAAAGGAGAAGAAATAGGACAGTGGAGGCTAGATTAAATGAAGATAGTCTGAGAAAAATGGGATGAGTGAGAGAGAGAGTGAGAAGCAGAGGGCATGATCTGCCATTGAACCAAGACCCTCCTTTCTTTCTCTACCTCTCACACCTCCCCCTATCCATCCAGCCTCACTACCTCCCCTCACCCATCTATCACACTCCTCACCACAACAAGCTTTCCTCCGCTCTGTTCCTTTATCCTCCTCCATTCCTCCACTCTTTCACTCCCCATTCCCCTACTCTCAACTCCTCCATTCAACCCCACACTTCGCCCCATCCCATCCCTAACCCCCACCCACACATTCTCAACCCCCCCCCCCGTCCCTATACCCCCACCCCCACGACACCATCCGCTATTCAACCATCTCACAGAAATTTTCACTCGCAGAAGAATAGGGTAGATTCAACTCTGGGTGCCATTGATAACAGAGAATAGGAGTCCTCAGAATGAACCCCTCCTAAACCTACCCCCTCCCTCCCTCCCATCAAGGTAACCCCCTGATTTGTCCTCTTCCCCCTCCCTCCCCTCCATCCCTTCTCCTCCTTTTCTTCCTCCCCAGGGTCTCTTCTTTCTGCTCCTCCTTTTCTCCCCAAGGTCCCCTCATTTTCCTTCTTCTCCTCCTCACAATGATTTTCTCCTCTTTCTCTCTTCCCTATACCGTGCCCCCTTTCTCCTCCTCCTCATCCTCCTCCTCCTCCTCCTTTCCTCTCAATTGTGCCTCCTTCTCACTGTACTCCCTTGCCCTTCCTTCTTCCTCCTCCACTGTGTTACCTCTCCCAAGTCTCCTCTCCTCTCTTCACCTTGTCTTCCTTCCACTTCCTCCTCCTCCTTTTCACTTCCCCTCTATTCCCCAGGCAGGAGTGTGTGAGCCTCTTTGTTAGTTTCTTGTTTAGGTTATCTCTCTGGCCATCTGTTTGCTTACCTTTCTACACTACTGCCACTTTTATGCTTTCTTCACACTGTATCTCTTTGTGTGTGTATGTGCGTGAGAGAGAGAGAGAGAGAGAGAGAGAGAGAGAGAGACGGTGTATGTATGTATTTATGTATGTGTCTGTCTGTGTGTGGCACTTTGGATGTCTGATAACCTTGCAAAGACGACCAGACACTTGATACTCTCGAATAATATATATATTTTTGTAATATAATTGATTTACTGGTGAAGTGTCACTATAGTACATACACAGACTTTCACATGTAGATTTCACATTTACACATACTTATCTTTTCTTTCCATCCACTGTTACTACCTCACTTTATACTTTTAGGAATACGTTCTTGTTAGCTTAATGACGTCTCACTAATATCTAACAAGTTCACAATATTTCGTATATGTTCGTGCTGCTGTGGACTATAAGAATTTCAGAGAGAAAGCACTATGTTTATGTGCTTCGAGGTCTCTTATGATAATGTCTTTACTAAATTATCATGCCCTGTTCCATTACTTCCAAGAACACACGTCGTCATTGTAAGTTGGACTGCGAAGTTGGTTGGTTGGTATTCGGAGTGCACTATGACTCTATCCCTGGGCTCTGTGGTCACTCAATATATATGTCCTTACTAAATTTTCCCTCCCGTGCCATTACTTCCGAGATTGCCTCACAGTGTCCGTCTGATTGCAGAGTCCCAAATCACTTCAGGACGTCGTAGCTTTCAAACACAACCTCTCCCCTCCACTCCACTCCTCCTCTCCTTTCCACTCCCCACCCCTCCACTTTCATGCAACTCCTTCACATGCCTTTACCCTTATACTCTTCATCCCTCCCCATTCCGCCCATCCATCCCACACCACTCCCCCACGCACGCTCGAGACCAACAGACAAACAAAGAGACAGACAGAAAGAACAGATAGATAGACAGAAGGTGACACTCAACCTTTATTCCCAGAACTTAAGTGGGTCATTTGTTATGGTTGAATAATTGGCATGTTACTGATTCTCTCAAACCGCGACACAAGACAGTGCCAACACTCAGGAAATTATTACGTTTTATTATACCTTGGCCGAATCGACAGCACACGATTTTACCTACAACACAACACGACCCTGAAAACTCATAAATCTGGCCCCCCGAGAGATGAATGGGTTGGTCAGGGGTGATATGGGCTGTGGACTGAACGTGGAAGCAAGGGGAAGGGTGAGTGTGAGTGTGTGTGTGTGTGAGAGAGAGGCAGCGATGACGGTGTGACGTGGAAGTGGATCACAGAAGCCCATGTTAACTCGACCGTGATGTTTACCTACTTCCACTCGTAAAATTTCTCTTTGATGTCGACTAATAAAGTTTATATTTTCCCCTGACTAACTTAAGATGATTTTATATATAGGAACCTCCTTTTAAGCTTTACGACTTAATTATTCTTATGTGCGATTAGGTCTATTGTGGAGAGTGAAACATGTTGTTGTAGAGGAATTACGCTCATAAATATGGTAGTGTGTATATAAAGAGAAACAACATTACTCTGTCAAATGAAAAGGTCAGTTGGATTACCAGGATAAAAACTTTTTTCAACTAATCCATCTTTAACGGCTGACCTCTTTTAAGGGAGTAGTGCAGTGTTGGCAAATCTGGAGCAACTGATTCCTCCAACTTCTCCAGGCAACAGACCACCATTATTTTTGTTCATCTAGTTCAATTTCCTGGCATACTATGGAGGAATTATTCGCTCCCGTGTATCAAACGTATACTATCCACTTAATTAAAGGTACAATCGGACCGACCAATGGTAGACGATTTAAGTTATCACAGAAAAACCTTATTGAAAACTATAGAGTTAAGAATAAACTACTGTACGATTGCCTCATCCTCACAGATACTTTAAAACCTCGTCAGTTGTGCCTTGAACCGACTCATTTATCACCGGGCAGTGGAAAGTTTGGAGGAGTGAAAACGAAAGTTAAAGTGATCAGAAAAAAAAAGAAGTAAAATGAAAAAGAGTGAGAAAGAATTAAAGAAGCTCACCCCCGAGAAGTTGATCACATAGCTACCAAGTTCGGGAGATGAAGTTGTGGGACCCGATGAAGAGGCTTTTACCGCTCCTCCAAAACCCAAGTTGATAACATTTTCACCGAGTGGGACTCCGGGTGGGACTCCTACATATACCAAATCATATGTGGAGGCTCAACTGCGAATCTCTAAAGGAAATAAACTTTTGTGTATTGGTATATTGGAGAGCTATTGATTCCTTCATACGGTGCTAGAAAACAGAATGGGTATTAAGTGTACCATAGGAGTTTGTTTTGTAGCTCTGGGTGGAGGAATCAATAGCAAGCAATCCAATTCAATTACAACAGAAACATCCATTTAATATTTTCTTTATTTATTAATTATTGAAAAATTCGTCAGACAAATCGTATTCTCCCTCGATTTCAGATTTTATTGATTATATGTTTTTTTCTTCTATATAAGTTTGTCTGCATTTGTCTTGTCTCATTCTCATTAATTACAACTTCACAAGATTGGGTAACAAACAACTGACCACCAATGTAATACCTGAAACTATAGTACCTCAGTGGTATTCGAACCAGGCCAGGCCCGTGTATACAAAATTATGATCAATTCTTGGACGAGTATATAAAAAAAGACAGTATATGGATGCAAGTGTATTGTTTTTTTGGCTCCTGCATGTATGTTTTTGTGATTAACTCTATACAAGTGATTTGTGTGTGTAGCGGAGTGTGTCGTAGCCAGGCTCGTAATTTCCCAATACCATGGCTGACTTAAGCTTATCGAAAATGTCAAAGCGGGATTATGGGGAGGACCTAAATTGGCAATTTTTCACAATTTTGCTGGAAGTAATAGATTTCTCGGTAACTTATTCAGAGCAATTCTTTATTTTGTCGTGGAAGCAAAATGACGTTAAACACTAATATGAATAACTATTTATTAAGTGAATAAGTTAATATTACTTTCTTCTTTTAAAATAACTACTGTGGTAATTGTTTGTGATACTGTGTTGCTGTTTATTGATGATAACTACATTGATAATAAGAGCAATTAATTTTAATTATAATAAAAGCAATTAATTTTAATGATAATAAAAGAGAATTAATAAAAACAATAATGAATAATGATGAATATTATAAACACGAATGATGACGAGTAAGTGGTAGAGTATGTATGCAGCATGTATGTATTAATATGTTCATGTGTATGTGTGTGTGTGTGGGACCACATGTAGCCTCCCAAGTCCTACCCACATTCATAATAATAATCGAGTTCATAAGGCGAGCAAATCAGTTGGCTGTACAATATAATTCTCATGGAAATATTTCAACCTAATAATTCTATGAACAAACTTTATATGAAAAAAGAAAAAAAATCCTTCAATTCCGTTGGTGGGTGGAATATACACACATACATTTTAAAGATTAATGGTCCCTTTACGGGATGACCAGCACACACACACACACGCACACATTTTAGGCTGACACCACCAGGTGAATTTAGTGGATAAATTAGGCAATAATTTTAAGCTTGAGAGCGGTAGTATCAGTGAGTGGGCCACATTACACACAGTTAGTTAAGGGGGGGGGGTGGAAATTGGGGACAGGCTTGGGGGGGACTGGGGGGGTGCGGGAATAGGGGGACAAGCTTGGGGTGGGTAGAAAGCCTGTCCCCCTATTCCAGCAACCCCCTAACCCCCCAAACCCACCCACCCCAAGCCTTTCTCCCTAATTCCACACACCCCCCAGTCCCCCCCAAGCCTGCCCCCTACTCCCACACCCCCTTAATACTGACTGGGACGACTGCATCATATGTGAATTATGAGACAACTATTATATATATATTTTACCATTAAAGGGGAAAGTTTTGTGTTGGTCATTCTGGAGCCATTGAATCCTCCAAACTATTCCAAGCAACAGAACACCATTATTTTTGCTCTTCTGTTCCTGTTTCCTAGCCTATTTTGGAGGAATCAAGACACTCCAGTGTACCAAAAACGAATTATCACCTTAAGGGACCCTGTGATGTAGTCAGAAATTTGGAGATATACGAGTCCTTCAAATATTGCCACGAAACACTACCTATATGGAAGGATCTTGTTTCGTGGCATAGTCAGGAGGAATCAGAAGCCTCCAATTTTCACACACGATCACAGGGTCCTTCATCACAATTTCGATATACATTTTGCCATACATAATTATAATGTATATGTATACCCTCAGTGGAACCATATCATTACCTCAAATGAAAGGGAATTTGTATATATCTAATTATTTATCTCTCTGTCTATTCATAATATACACATAATACGGTATTATATGTATAGTATAGTACAGAGCGTGCATGAGAGAGTTACATTACAGGTTTGCGTGCTGTATGCCACTATCATCTCTGAACTAAGAGCTGAGTCAACAGAAATACAACCTCCATTCGTGTACTGTTGGACGGAGAAATTTCCCAATCTCTCACTGGCGAAATATTGAGGCACATGATTATACTAACCAATATTTCTTATATTATAAATAGCCTTATATAAATATATTAAAGAACTCACTAGATATAAATCATTCCTTTCGACTTCTTATCAAATAAATATACAACTTCGGCTTAACTTTTATGAACGATATATTATTTCTTTCAAGATTTTCACACATTTCCGTAAATCATATTCAGAGAAGTTGTTATGATTTCCCTCCATAATATTAAAATTATTATTGTGAGGCAGTGAACAGGTCAAGTCCTAATTATAAGGGGGTAAATAATAGCACATTATTTGGGTGGTAAATCTGGAGCAAATGTTTCCCCCCAAACTATTCCAGGCAACAGATTTCCTTAACTTTTTTCACTTGGTACTGTTTCCTGGCATACTTTGGAGGAATTAAAAACACTCCAATGTAAAACAAATATATTACCCCATTGAATAGTACAAAACCTACCCATATAATTATTTCCCACACGTGACTCAGGACTACTCGTATAAATCTGAAAAAAAAGGCACTATTCATCCGGTTTAATTAACACATTCTTATGCAACCGTTCCCAGTATTTTTTTCGGTGTGGGAATTTTTCACATGAAGAGGAACAGACCCCAAACCAGGTGCCATGATTGAACGCTCATTATCCACCAAACCTCCTCCTCCTCCTCCACCCACTTGTTTAGCCTTTACTCTCTCTGAAATGGAAAGCACTAACTTGTGATATTAAACAGATAAAGAATGGTTATATCTTTCCTGTTACGCAAGCAAACAAAAGAGAGATAGAGATAGAAATAGAGATAGAGATAGAGATAGAGATAGAGATAGAGAAAGAGAAAGAGAGAGAGAGACTATTAATAGACGACGAACAGGAAAGCATTTACTGACACACTTTATGGTTCTCTCCTTTGACGTGTGTTGAGCCAACCACTTATACCTTCAACTTCTAAAGGCAAAGAGACGACAGTGGAGGGTAATAAACTCGTGGCACCAAATTATTTTACATAACGGAGGAGGCAAGAAAGGTCATCGGTTGTAGTGTCTCCTGTATCCTTGTAGTGTCTTCTGTATCCTTGTAGTGTCTTCTGTATCCTTTGTAACACTGTCAATCCAATCATACGTTTAATTGAGGTTTTCAAAGGGGTAAAATTTATGTGTTGAAGGTCAAGTGAAAAGTTACCCCTCCTTCCAAACTATAGCCTATGCTACCGAAAAAATTCCTCTCATGTATTCAAAACGACATCCCTGTGCTTTTTTTTATACATATCCTATTGGAGGAGATAGTGACCATTTAATTTCTCCATGACTGGTTTTCCCTCTAAATTGTTATATGTTTGTTTGTGCTATCTTTCAATCTCATTCCTGTAACAAAGTATCGTATCTATACAAATCTAACAGGTTATACGAGTTTCGAAATTTGTATCAAAAGTTAGGTTTAAAATGTAAATTAAAAAATATGCAGCGATATGCACTAACCAGAAATCACACACACACACACACACACACAAACACGAAATCATACATACTGCGCGCACACACACACAGATTTCGCGAAAATGAAATACTCATACAATTACCAGAAATAACACACACACAACACACACACACACACACACACACACACACACCTACCTACCTAGCTAAAAGTATTCAGAGCAAATATTGAAAACAAACCACGCCTGAAAGCCACACATCCCTCTCAGCCTGACAAACAAACCCAGCTCAGTCCCAACACAGCACAGCACAGCACAGCACAGCATAGCATAGTCAACCAGGCAATGGACACACCCAAAATAATCACTTTCCCTGCCACTTGTATTCGCTGGATTTATCAAATATTTCCATGCCAACCAAAATAGAAAGAGAAACAAAGAAAACAAAAAAACATACGTATATACACACAGAAATGGATGTGATAAAATTTTTGGGAAAAAAATATGCTGACGCAGACAAATCGGGTCTTGTCATTTTTCTATCTGTCTGTCTATCTGGCTATCTGTCTGTCTATATGTCTTTCTGTCTGTCTGTCTCACCCAGCTTCACCCTGCACACACACACACACACACACACACACACACACACACACACACACACAGAAAGAATATACGTGGCCACAGTGTTCTGCGTATGGCCAGTCCAAGCCAGCCAACAGACTCACTACCATATATGAGCTTCAGTGACGCTATCACTCAAAAAACGCTTAATAGGATTTGCCGACCCTCGTGTAAATATTTGTCAACATCCACCGTAAATTGCAAAGAGCAGTCCAAAGGGAATAAAAGGTGATAGTTGTTGTGACTGCTGCTGTGAAGTATATAAGACACGAATACTACTAACACTGTAGCAGAATTTAGGTCTATGAAATGTGTATGTGTATAATATTATATAAACCTATGTGTTCGTAACTAAAACTTGTCAACATCCACCATCGTAAATTGCAAAGAGCATTAAAAAAAAAAAAAAAAAAATGGGTGATAGATTTTGATTGCTGCTGTGAAGTAAGACACGACTACTACTAATACTAACAAAATTAAGGCACTGTATATGTACTGGGTTGTATAAAATGTGTGTGTTCGTACTGGTTGGTATCTAGTTTGCACAGAGGTTTATTAGTGTTGCTAGTTATTTGTCAGGTCGTATAAATAGGCTTATTGTCCATTCCACGAATAATTGTGCAGCACTTATTTCAGTACACAAAGAAAATCAGAATGACTTTTATTTTATAGAGCGTAGGATGTATTATCATGCACAGCTTCTCCCCCCACTCCTTCTACACACATTCCGTCCGTTCTCTCTCTCTCTCTCTCTCTCTCTCGTCTCTCTCTCTCTCTCTCTCTCTCTCTCTCTCTCTCTTACAGTCCTATCACCTTTCACCATATGTTATTCCACGTACCCGGCACACACACACACACACACCTACCACTTTCTCCCTCTCTCTTTACATCAGCCCCCCCCCCCCACACACACACACAAACACCTATACCTCTTTCTCTCTTTACATCATCAGCCCCCCCCCCCCCCACACACACACACACATACCCCGACATACACACCTCTTTCTCTCTTTACACCAGCCAGCCAGCCTCACCGTGACGTCTACATGTTGAAGCCGTCCAAGCTGCTTTGTTTAACGAGAGCGTCTGATTGATAGAGGAATCATTAGAGCCACAATTGCCCCAGGCTGACTCACCACCATCAAAGCCAACTTACTCACAGTTCAAAAGCTACGTACGGCACAAAGGACACTATTGGGGTCTGTTTGTTAGCTTGTTCGTGTATCTGTGTCTGTGTGTGTGTGTGTGTGTGTGTGTGTGTGTGTGTATACCGTATATATAATATGACGCATGTGTAATCCCCATTTATTTTGTTTAATCATCCTTTGTTTAATTTTTCTCTTTGGTAATCGTGTGTAAACAAAAGCACGAGTTACTTCTGACATGTTGTTAATAAAAGAATACGGTGGGTGCGAACAGTATACTACAATCCTCTGAGCCAATAATGTACAGGAAAGCATAATAATCCCCTCAAATGGTAAAACTACAGGGTACACACACCACCCCCAACCAACCAACCAACCAATAGTGTATGTATGTACTGCGGTAAAAACCTCGACCACCACAGCATATATATTTTCTCACTGAGGTAATATTTGTCGTGGTGTAATGGTGGGGTGGGTCAGGATTGGGCAGGACTGGAGTGAGGTATATATAGGGGTAAGATAGGATAGGGCTACGGAGGTTGAATGGAACGGAATGGAAGACGTGAGTTTGGACGGAATGTATGGGTTGAATTTAATGAAGGTAAATGGATTAGTGACGGAATGAAAAAGTGGAATGGAATAGGAGAAATGGATGGCTAAGTTAAGGTGGTAATTCGTTTTTAGTACATTGAAGTGCCTTGCTTCCTCCAAAGTATGCTAGGAAACACGACCAGAAGAGCAAAAGTAATGTGTGTTCTGTTGCTTAGAATAGGTTGAAGGATTTAGTTGCTCTAGATTTACCAACACAAACTTTCCCCCTTAAATGGAACGGAATGAGTATTGAAAAGGACGGTCTAGGTAATATGGAACGCAAGAAGTTGATTAGGATGAGAAATGTAGACTGAATGAAGGGGAAGACTACTGGAAAGAAGTGTATAAGTAGTATTAGTAAGGAAGGGAAGAGGTGGGTAGGGACGGAAAGAGGTATGGGTGGGATGGAGTGGAATAAAGGTGGAAAGGAGTTTGGGGTTGAGCTGAAACGAGTTGAGGTTGAAACGATATGAAAGGAGTTAAGGAACAAAATAATAATGATGATGATGATAAGAGTCGATGATAAAAATTGTTGATGTTGAGCGTGGGTGACAATTACTGGCTAAAAATATGTGGAGTGATGATTACGCCTCAATGCCACACAACCAATACCGTCCTAATCCCCCCGACCATTATTACAACAGCGATAAATAGAAATAACAATAATAAAACACCTACCGCTCACACGTGTAGGCTCCTGCAAAAATCGGCTTGACTGCCCGAGGGAGTCACGATTATAAAGAAGAGGATATGAAATGTTCACCAACCAGATACTTGTAGCCGTGGGGGTCCACATCTCTGCTTCTCTCTGTCTGTGGAAATACCAACCGGAACTCTCCATTATATTTCAGTGTGGCTATCTCTTACCAGCCAACTGTACAGACTTACTATCCTCTGTTTGTCGTCTCTGCTTCAATCAACTCACTTACTCATACCGTTGATGAAGTACCCTTATTAGTCTTACTGGTGGGGAATATATTATAGTACTCAAAGGTTTAGAGTAAACTCATGGACTTGTCTCTCTTTACTGATGTAGCTTATAATCAGTTACAGGTTACAGGTTATACTGGACACAACTCGTGTCTCTCTAAACTTATGTTACAAGGAAAGGGAATCTCTCTCTTAGGGCAGGACTTCATCCTCCCTCCTTTCTAACCCATGTATGGGCTCCAAGTGCACCTCACTTCTCTCGACCCTTCCTCACGTCCCTACCTAGTGCTACAGTGCCACACCCACTACATAGGTTACAGTTCATGACAGTGACGTTACGTTTATACATGATATACATACACTTTAACTACACGATTATATAAGAATAATATAAGTATATATATATTGTCCCTTTCTCTACATACGAGATGACAATAAACAATTGATTATAGCATAGAGCTTAACATACAGATAATATATAGAGTGAATCTAGCATTCAGAGCTCAGCACTGGCAAGTCTCCATCATGCCTCCATCACGCGGTCATCATGCTGTCAGATCAGCACATTTCTTAAGATGTCATGTCCGGTGAACTGGTTTGAACTGCTTTCAACCCTCACGGTATTTTCCTCACCTCCACACTCACCCTGTCATCAATATACACAGGATGCGATCTAACACCTTGTAGTTTTGGCCGGCTCCAAGAAGTGCAAGCATAAGCCCTATACTGGCGCCTCTGTGACTGGTACCATGAATACAACACTGATACATCATACAATATTAATACACGGCTACATTGCTCGGCTACCTACCAAACTACGTCCTCGTAGTTCACAATAAGATTGAAACTACTTTAACACTTCCTAGCTTGAATATTAGATTGACTCTTAACATGGTAGTATAAAATATAATATACGATACATTATACAAGATGAAATATAACATACAAATTATTACATACAAATTATTGAGCTCTTTAAAATAATACAATGGATACTAAATTCTATCTCCTTAAGATAAGTATTCATACATAGTAATTTCATATTAATACAACAATAATATAATGGTAATATAATATTAAACACAGTAATAATATATAAACACATTCATACACTTCCTTAATTCTAGTAAACATATCTATATATATAAAATACATATTCCCTTGCAAGGATTAAAATATACATGACAAGCTAGGTCTGCTCATTTAGACAGCTTGAAAAACTACAACAACAACAACAATAATAATACTTAACATTTATCATTCATGTTAAACAATATTATATCACAAGACATTAAAACTGCATAAACATTTTAAATTGTCATGGCCATTACATACATAGAATAACACAAACACTTCCAAGGTTCTAACTAACCCTTTACTGTGCTTCCTAAACCTTTTTAACTCTTATCACCTACATTTCTGGTGAAACCTGTCATGTCTCCTGACCTTTAAACTTGTATTAATCCTTTTTCAACCTGGATTACTGTCTCTTATGACTGTATATTTAACTGTATCTTTGCATAAGTAGGAAACAGAACATGTCTAACCACATGTTTAACATTCATATACATACACCCAAGAGTACTGTTTCAGTTGAACACACAAATCACAAATGATGCTCAGAGGCACTCATGCTTAGTCCTCACTCACTGATGAGCCATCATTTTTGATACGTGTCATCTCACTCAGGCTACCACTCCTGTGAGAAATGCTGACACCTAACATTAACCACAATTCACGACCAACAATACTATCTCCACTGGTTCAGCCTCACTGACCATATTATTGTCGTGACTGTACTTCACTTACTGTACTCAACATTACTTTACTGTAATTACTAGAAGCTACTACCACTTATTACAATCCGTAGTCTTCACTCGTGTAATCTCCATAATCAACTCGACTAGAGATATTACATGCTGTATACTTACTCTATGTGTGCTGATCCTCTCACTGTACCAACATCCATTCCCCAACATACAATACATGCCCCAATATATCACATATATATCAATCCATCAAAAACCACAACTCCATGCATTGACTTGGTACACATGAGTAACATGAAGGAAGAAAGTTTGCTTAAGTATTTCCCCATACTTTTTTTTTTACCTCTGTATACACCTTTATTAACCCCTTCTTTGGTCAAAAATTCCAGGTACTCACTAGTCCATCACACACTGTTATATATTACACCATAAGCTTCCTTCACACACACATTGTACTGTATTTGACTGTCCTACTTACCTTGTTTATGTAACTGCATTACTTCCTCGTACTTACTTGTACTTCATTATACTCCTTATTAATTAGTAACATACCCATTCCTCCTTCACTGTAATAGACATTGTATGAGAGATTATTCGAGGAACATCATTTATTCTTACTGCGTTACTACTCAATTCTTGCACCAGA
The DNA here is from genome assembly GCA_034508575.1 of Petrolisthes manimaculis. Taxonomy (NCBI): domain Eukaryota; kingdom Metazoa; phylum Arthropoda; class Malacostraca; order Decapoda; family Porcellanidae; genus Petrolisthes; species Petrolisthes manimaculis. Next base: position 106,075 of record JAWZYT010004311.1, read on the forward strand.
CTGTGCTCTACTTACTGACTGTGCTGTATGTGTCAAGCACAACATCATACTGCTGACATAGTCTTTATATATCTCACAAGAGTTTGCTTGTTACATGCTATAGTACTCGTTACCTTGTTACATTTCTTTTTACTTCTTTGTGACCCTACTGCTTGAGTTCACATTACTCCATGCTTCTATGCACAACCATGAGCATTTACACTTATAACATGTTACATAGGATTCCTACCTATCTTCACATACATAAAAATATATAGACTCTCTATAATTTCTCTCTATTTACCTTCTTTGTTTCCCCACTTTTCACTCGATTCCTTAATTCTGTGGAAGGTTCTGCATCTCTGCATCTACACACCCAACAACACTCACAACAGGTAGGTTATGCTTGGGTTTTAATACCATCCCCTGGTATACAAGGAAATCACTCAACTGACTGCCTGGCTTAACTTTAACCTCTACTCCGGTATTGTTTACTGCCAGTACCACAGTCTCCCCCCTGACTTTACTCTACTCTAGTCAAGGTAGACTCTAGCGACACACCCTTCAACTTACATGTAGACGTGCACATCTACTCCTTCTTTCACTCCTTTTAAACACACCTTGAACTGAAACTCCTGTGGTTGCAGCCTGTGTACATCAGGTACAATAGCAGTCACAACAGTTCTGCCCTAGACCTGTCACATAGTCTATCTTGTTCATGACCCCTTTTACCAAACCCCTTACACAACCCACTGTCTGGTATTGCTGCTGTTCTAGTGCATACTTCTTCTCAGAATGATATTTTCTAATGTTTCGATACGTTTCCTGCTCCCGTATCAATTAAACAGTGGTGTGAGTAGTGGAAACCTCTACCACTATCACGCCCTCTGGCCTGTCCTGCTACCGCATTTATACCTCATTGCGGCGCAACCTCTGACCTTCCGTCAGTTACCTCGGTTTGTTACACAGCCGTTTGTTGCCTTGGACCAATTTCAGTAACATCTGTTTACACTATCAAGTGCTAAACACCCTCTTATTTTTATATATATATATTTATATACAGACACCTCTGGTCCTCTTCTGTTACCTATGCGCGTCCGCATAGCCTAAGCGATTCCCGCTTTACAACAATTATGTAATATTGACTCATATTACACACTTCGTCGACTCATTAATATACTTGGCTCATTTTGTATCTTCTATACAATCCTATATGTCTTTATTTTTGCAGGATCACCCTCAAACCTATAGGGACTGACTCCTCAACTGTAAATACATTCATAACCTTTACTTGGCTGCTTTACGTGGACGCCACCCACCTTCAAATAACCTTGTAATTAACTAGGGTTCGTGACACTCTGTTGCCCTGTCGCCTGACTATAGGCTGGTCCCCCAACACTACTAATACTCCCAGTAGCCATTGGTCAATTTTCACCCGCCCTATCTTGGCGGTAACTTACACACGTCTTCTCGTGTACGTCACTATACCCTCTACACAAAACTTTTATCCTCTTGCTTCAACTGTCCTGGCACTGGACTATTTAGTTCCCTCTATTACTCATTTATATTATATATATTAGTGGTTTTGGGACTTGGTGGAAACTTCATTCCCCATCGAAACTGCCACTACAATCCTCTGAGTGCCTCAATTATCCCAATCCCTATTTCCCGTTAGTATTATTCCTACACACCTTCACCACCACATACCAATATAAAATGACAACTAGGTATACACAAATACCCCAACAACATGTCACTATTGTATGCGTTCACTGTGTATATGTATAGAATAAGAATAACTAACCCAGATTGGTAATTGGAGATTAAAGATGACAACTGAAGATGTAGCCAGGAATGTGTACATACATGATGCCACACACACCCCAGAGTAAACGCTGGCCTGTCGTTACTCTCACAGCTCCCATTACTCTTCTTGATCCCTTCCTTAAGTCCATCCTTCCCCGATGAGAGTATACCCACTATCAGACAATTCCTCCTTTTTCCCTGGGAAATGCACACAGGGAAAAATGCCTGAATACCGTAGGTTAAGTTACACAGCTCACTCATAGCTGGCTGGCAACCCCCGCGCTGGTACTGGCCCTGCCAGGCTGCCAGGCTGCTCTCGCTCCGTCAGTGTTGCTAACGAGGAAAGCGCCTAAGTCGCCCCACTTGCATACACAATTATTTCTGTTGGAATATAAAGTAATTACAGGACACTGTGAATATCCGTATCCTTAACCCGCTGCCACCATTATGTATCCGTTGCCACCATTATGTAGCCGTGGGGGTCCACATCTCTGCTTCTCTCTGTCTGTGGAAATACCAACCGGAACTCTCCATTATATTTCAGTGTGGCTATCTCTTACCAGCCAACTGTACAGACTTACTATCCTCTGTTTGTCGTCTCTGCTTCAATCAACTCACTTACTCATACCGTTGATGAAGTACCCTTATTAGTCTTACTGGTGGGGAATATATTATAGTACTCAAAGGTTTAGAGTAAACTCATGGACTTGTCTCTCTTTACTGATGTAGCTTATAATCAGTTACAGGTTACAGGTTATACTGGACACAACTCGTGTCTCTCTAAACTTATGTTACAAGGAAAGGGAATCTCTCTCTTAGGGCAGGACTTCATCCTCCCTCCTTTCTAACCCATGTATGGGCTCCAAGTGCACCTCACTTCTCTCGACCCTTCCTCACGTCCCTACCTAGTGCTACAGTGCCACACCCACTACATAGGTTACAGTTCATGACAGTGACGTTACGTTTATACATGATATACATACACTTTAACTACACGATTATATAAGAATAATATAAGTATATATATATTGTCCCTTTCTCTACATACGAGATGACAATAAACAATTGATTATAGCATAGAGCTTAACATACAGATAATATATAGAGTGAATCTAGCATTCAGAGCTCAGCACTGGCAAGTCTCCATCATGCCTCCATCACGCGGTCATCATGCTGTCAGATCAGCACATTTCTTAAGATGTCATGTCCGGTGAACTGGTTTGAACTGCTTTCAACCCTCACGGTATTTTCCTCACCTCCACACTCACCCTGTCATCAATATACACAGGATGCGATCTAACACCTTGTAGTTTTGGCCGGCTCCAAGAAGTGCAAGCATAAGCCCTATACTGGCGCCTCTGTGACTGGTACCATGAATACAACACTGATACATCATACAATATTAATACACGGCTACATACTTAATCATTCGTATGCATTTGTATCTTATTTTTCCCGGTACTCTCTGGCTGATGTATATAAATTTCACTGTGGCGAGTTATTTTATTTTTCGTTGTTTGCCATGATATTAAAGTCAGCTTCATCAGTCAAAGGATAGATGTCTTCATGTATCCTTAGTTCAAGTCTTAAATTACATCCAGGCAAGATTAAATATACGAGTAAACAAGACGACTGGTAAAGGAGTTAACACGTATACAAAGACAATAGTTCTCGTAGTGATTTTTACACAAACTCTGTTGGACCTTTCATGGAAGTCTACACCTCTGCAAAGACAATAACACCTTGTAATGAGAGTTCACAGTTAAACTTACAAAGTCCCCGGACACGTGTAATACAAGGAGAGACCGTGGACTCGCCCTGAGTTATGCTAAGTGTATGCTTGGAAAAGTCCGGAATGTCTTGCAACAATTTGCATCTGCATAATGGAGAGGCCAGGGCATCCACCTAAGATGGCAAACAAACGGACGAAAAAGGGACACATAGGGAAGGAAAGGACAACAATGTACTTTAATTTATCGTTACCGAGGAAGACAGACAATGGATGCACACTTTCCTGATCTGGAATATCGTGTACCTTGATATTTGTCTGAGGGACGCTTAATTTATCAACATGCTTCTATTGTTAACTTATGAATTTCTCTGGTCTGTCTACCTACCATCTTCGACTCATAATACCATAAATATTAAGAGAGTAGTAAGTATTTATCCTACAGTGTTGGTAAATCTGGAGCAAAACTCATTCCTACAGACTATTCCAAGCAACATTTGGTAACTACTATACATTGGAGCGCCTTGATTCCTCCAAAGCATGCCGGGAAACAACACCAGATTAATAATAATAATAAAAAAAAAGGACGTACAGTTGATCCAGATTAACCAACACTGAACTATCTCCTTTACTAGAGTTCAACTACCAGTAACATAGAGTATTCCTCATCTACTCTCGGGAGTCTAACTAATTCTTAAAATAAAAAAAACAAAAATATGCCTGTGCTCAGGTATTAAAAATCTAGCGTAGATTAAAACTAAGGGGTGTTCAAAATTAATACCAATGTTTTTACAATCACAATGGCAAAACTCGATCTATCTATCTATCTATCTATCTATTTATCTATCTATTTATCTATCTATTTATCTATCATCTATCTATATTTCTATCTATCTATCTATTTATCTATCTATCTATCTTTCTATATATGTGTGTGTGTGTGTGTTGTATTCGATTCAATATTCGTAATGACCGAACTTGTTGAAATTTGGCCTGAGGAGAATTGATGAAATATAGACAGGAAGTGACAGGTTCAAGATATATATAATGGATGGGATGAAATTGATATTTATTTGTTTCTCCACTCAGCGGACGAATGGTTTCAGAAATACAAATAACGCTATCGGAAAATTAATGGACTATGGTTCTGAATCGTATAATATTGTACAGTCACAGGCAATAGTTCTGAAATACCTTGGAATGAAAAATAATGATGCAACACACACTTTAAAAGCTTTCGAACTCTCTCATTGTAGTTTGTATGATTCATTCAAATGGATCTTTTTTTATTTCACCTAAAATAAGACTTTCATTCGTGATTGTAGAAATCTGTCCCTTTCCCAACTAGACCACAAGGTTAACACAATATATATACATTAGATTCCACACATGATGCGTTTTCTTAAAGCTTCTGAAACTCATGCAAACCCAAGCCATAATCTCACATGGCCACCACACACACACTCTATACATAATAATAACAATAATAATAATAATAATTGTGTAGATATTGCGACAGGTGTATGCGAGTGGTGAGAGAAACAAGGGTTGAAAATATAATATATTACTCCTGGATAATAGTGAGTGAACAGTATGTCGTTGGCAGCATATACGCTCTATGTGTATACTCTCATCAATTGATATTGTGATATTGAATAGAGAGTTAGTGAATACTCTGAGGTGTTATAACAGGTGGGTGGATAAATGGATTGGTTGTGAAACTTGTACACCTCCAAGGTGGGAAGGCTGATAATATCAAGTTGATTAACTGGTTATGTTATATGTGTTATATATAAGGGTTTGAAAAAGAGTTGAAAAGATATTAATGAATTGAAAAAAGTTATGAATGATATGCAAGATCAAATAAAGAAACTAGTGGATGGGAAGGTGGAAGACCGAGTTGGGTGGAATTGGTGACGTGATCACCACTGAGTCACACCTCAGTCACACCTGGGCCACGGTAGTTGAAAAAAAAGTGAAGAAAAATGTACTGGTTGTGAAGTCAACTGATGATAAGACGATGGTTGTGGAAAACTAAAAGTTGCTCAGGCTCTGCATAGTACATATATGATTGATACATGATTCACTCAGATGGGAAATATTGTGATGAATTTTGAGGATGTAAAGGAGAGGGATGAAGCTGCACAAAAACTTGTTGCTGTCTTCGATATGATAAAAAGAAAAAATGTGAGGAGGTAACTGATAGCCTATAGAGTATAGCCCCGAGGTTGAAAACACATTAGTTCGCTGAGTGTTACAACATAGATAACATTATGAACATTAGAAGTGATTATAGTGTTTAATAATGTTCAAGGAAGGCCCTGGGGAGCACCATCTACTGGTGGAATGAGGCATAGAATAGCTAACAACAAGTAACAAGTAAGTAAGTATATAATAATAATAATAATAATAACGCCTATAGGTGGAGTTAGATGTTGATGTTATGCTCAGCAAACACCTTATAACTAAACTCGTGTTGGTTCCGGTCAGTTTCCATCATCCATCGTAACTATAATGTTTCAGAATAATCCCCGATGGAATCCTTTGAGAAACGAATGTAAACCTCCCTATGCCTGGAAGACCCTGTAGAACGAGGGAGAAGGTGATGGAAAGGTGACGTAACAGACACGAAAAGATCCAAGTGAAAGGTGTACGTTTTTTGATCGAGTGTACGTGTTTCAAAGTGTGTGTGTGTGTGTGTGTGAAGGTGTGTGAAGGTGTGTGTGCGAAGGTATGTGTGTGTGTATGTGAAGGTATGTGTGTGTGTATGTGAAGGTATGTGTGTGTGTGTGTGTGTGTGTGTGTGAAGGTGTGTATGCGTGTGTATCAAATTTCCCATCAAAAACAAACCACACATCATTAAATATTTCCCCAATCAGGCGGCTGGGTACTAAAGGGAGCTACAGTACGAACATGAGGAACCCAGGAACCCACACTACACTAATAAGGGATCTACAGTACAGCATACACTCACCTAACTGCAGCATCCCAGCCAGCCACAACACTCGCAGCATCCTGACCACAACAGGAGGAGGAGTTGGAGGAGGAGGCTCTTGTGTTCCTATTGGTGGTGGTTGTGGAGGTGAAGCCTTAATAATAATAAAAATAATAATAATAATAATCAACTATGGTATTTGTTTCAATTTTCTTCATCTGAATCATATCTTCTAATAATTGATTGTCAATGTATTTGTATCGTTGACGAGTTTATAAGCTTAAACAAGGCAGTTTGTTTGTATATTTCCTTATTACGTCTGTTTTGTTTGTTTCATTTTGTAAGGATAATATTATGGCTTTAGTCGAAATATTTTCTATTTATCACTGGGGACAATAAGGTGAGGCAATAAAAAGTTAATGGTCACCAACCTCATCAGTCTTACCTCTACGTCACTTACTCTTTTTGTTCACTCTATTATTATATTCCTTTGCTTTATCACGTCACTCTTCTTTCTGTCTTTGTTATATTTATCCTTTACTTTTCTTCTTTCTATCTTTATTCCTTGTCTGTTGTGGTCCTCGTCATTCAGCATATTTCACTCGTGTTTCTGTCTTGCTTTATGTTTCTTCCCCTTTCATTAATTTAGTCTGTCTATTTTCCACTTCTCCTTTGACCTTTTTTGTCCTGTCGACTATATTTGTCTCATCCGTCTGTCTTTCTATATTTCCTGTCACATTTATATATATACAGTACGTCAACCGACCTTCAATGTCTCCTATGCAATGTTTCCCTCCATCAATCCTCACCCTCTCTCTCTCTCACGCCTCAAACCACTTCACAATATCTTGTTTATTTACCTCTGATCTGACCCTCACGGCAAATACACTCCTCGCTTATTTTCTCAACACTACGCGAAGGGAAGGAAGAGTATTTGTATAGGGGTCTGTCAGTGTGAAGGACCGTAGACCCTCAGAGCTCCTCCAGTCCTCAAAGCAATTACGTTTTTCCTGGGAGTCAGTGAATGTCAATTGTTACACCTTTTGTAGTTTATTGGTTTAACAGTCTAGTATGACAAGAGTACAGTCATACATGCGCCCCCTATACAGTTTTGTTGTGAAGTTATCAATGGATGAATGGCAAATCTTTGTTAAGGTTATATTCGTGTAAAAACGAACTGCAATCGTATAAAGTTAGTTACCTTCGTTATTTGCACCTACCGAGAACTGAGTTCTTTTGTAAGGTAACTTCATTACACGTACACAGACTGTTCATATCTGTTCACTTCTACTCGACCATTACATATAATACACAGTGAGTGTCACATATCCTTCGTTATAACCAGGAACGAGAATAACCTTATGGAATTGCCAGAAATATGATATCTTAAAAATTCTTTAATTTTTATATCCTTTTCGACAAATGCTTAATTTTACATTTTCTTGGCTCTTGTGATTATATTAGCTAACTGTACGATGTTTTCATTTCCAGTGTTGTTGTAAACCTTCTACTGTTGAGTCAGTTTACGTTTATTTTCTATGACAGAAGCCGTTTTTCAGTGCCATTATTTGTTGTCAGTCATGGGGAATAAGAACTCCTTCATATACAACTTCTCTGCAATGTTTAAAAACAGTTTCTTGTAGGCAACTGTTCATTACCTGTACTCCATCATTTTCTCTTTAACCTCTTCTTCTTCCTCCTTCTTCTCCTTTTTCCTCAGTCACTCTCAGTCCTCCAAATGTTCCTCCTATCTTGTTCAGAGTTTGCAATTTTCTCTTTTTATCTCCTTGTACACTATGAGGTTATCAACTAACTCGTCTTCCCTTTTCTGTACTTCCTTTAGGATTTGCAATTTCTCCTCTCTATCATCTTCTCTATCTCTTCAGAGTTTTGTTGTGGTTTATTATAATGAAATGTTGTTACCTCTCCTCTCTATCTTCTTCTTCTTCCTCTCCTCTCTATCTTCTTCTTCTTCCTCTCCTCTCTATCTTCTTCTTCTTCTTCGGCGGCATATGATCCAAGATGCCATTAGTGACCTCCTTCCAATCAATCAATCTATCAATCAATCAATCAATCAATCAATCCGTGTGCCTCTCTCTTGTAGCTTCGTTCACCCAATTAAGCAACACATCTCTCTTCCTGTTTATCTGTCTGCTTGGCTGTATGTCTATTTAGCTGTCTGTGTGTGTCTCTCTGCTTGTATGTATGTATATTTAATGGTCTATGTCTCTGTCAAAGTCTCTCTATCTATCTATCTATCTATCTATCTATCTCTCTTTCTCTCTCTCTCTCTTTGCTTGCCTGTATGTATATTTAATGGTCTATGTCTCTGTCAAAGTCTCTCTATCTATCTATCTATCTATCTATCTATCTATCTCCCATTCTCCCTCTCACTTCCTCTCTCTGCCTCGTTTCCTTCCACGGTCCAATACCACGGTGGAATTTTTTGGAAGGGTTGGGTCACCACGGGCGTCAGGTATATTTTCCGCTTGTAAGAAGTTGGTAACTAGTTCCTGAGGAAGATGCAACACCTCTCTCTCTCTCTCTCTCTCTCTCTCTCTCTCTCTCTCTCTCTCTCTCTCTCTCTCTCTCTCTCTCTCTCTCTCTCTCTCTCTCTCTCTCTCTCTCTCTCTCTCTCTTATTTTACAACACTTTTACTGTCCCTGGGAAAACTTGTAACGCTCCCTCTCTTTCTTTATTTTATTTCATCACTGTGTATGTCATAAAAGCAGGTGAAACTATTTATATTCCTTTTTATGATAATTTTTCATATACGAATTCCCGAAAATAATAATGCGAGGAAGCCAGTAATCACTACGGTATGTTCGTATTTTTTGACTTAAATTGTCGCTGGGATGAGTTCAACATTTATTTCTAGGTCATTATAATAAACCATAATGTTTCCCCTTAATTAAAAACGATCAAATAGTCTTGTATATTTTTCTTATTATCCACACTCACTTATTCCCAAAAAATACAGCATCTTTATTATATCTGTGTATGTTTCATTTATCACAACACTATTCCTCAGGCAAAAATAATCATAATTTTCACTTCGTCGGGCACTAACTGATGAGAAGAGCTAGATGATAATAATACTGTACGTAAGCAGTACTCGAAAATATCAGTTACTCATCCAGGTTTACACTAACTGCGTGATCTGTTCACAGGGATAAACAGAGGACAGCAGTAACACTCACTATCATCACCAACCTCCTCAAGAAAAGATCAGATCAGATTTCACACACATTCATCTTTCGGGCAGGAGGGATGGAAGAGGAGAGAAGGATAATTGTTTAATATTTGACAAGAATGTATATTATGCATGACAGGAATCTCAGGCCATGAAGACTAATGAATGAATGAATTAATTGTTGCGATGATGATGAAAGTTTAGAGGGACGAACGAACGACCGATTCCGCCTCAAACTCCCAAGTATTGAATAAAAATATTATCTACAGAAGTTTCGTGTGCCGGTCGGTACTTTTGCTAAGGGAGCGTGACACACACACACACACACCGGGATTTGCCTTACCGAGTTGATGGATATTTTGTGTTTTCTTTTAATTACTTCCCCAGACATTGGATCCCAGTCATCATTACCCTCCGATGGTCGTGTTTGAGGGATTATTTATCAACGCCAATCATCGAAGGTCCTGATGCAATACAACTGACTGACTGACTGGCTGGTACACACACACACACACAATACACTGGACGACCACACACACCCACTGCTCAACCCCGCCTCGACCGCGGTTCTTACCAGACTGAGTGAGTGTGTGTGGCCTGCCTGCCTGCCTGCCTCTCCTCTCTGCCTCAGCTTAGCGCGCCGGGTACCAGTAAACGGTGCGCCACCAGACCCTATTTCCTAAGTCTCTCACGGCACATGGAAGCGCCCTGTATGTGTATGTGTATGTGTGTGTGTGTGTGTGTGTGTGTGTGTGTGTGTGTGTGTGTGTGTACAGGAGTCTGTGTGTGGGTCGGTCGGTCGCTTTTCTCTCTCTGATAACTTGGGTAGACTGGTTAGTTAATACACGGAATTCGCCTCTGGGAAAGTACTTGGACACGGGTGGGTGAGAATGGGTGTACACGAAGGAACTCCATATTGGGTGCCAACTCGACAGACCTACTTGCAGGAAAAGAAACTACACCTACCCACAGAGATTAAAAAAAAAAAAAAAAAAAAAATGGCCTGATAGTTATCTTTGAAACTAACTATATTTATTACACAAATGGTTAAGAAAATTCAGCACTGTAATTCGTCACTGTTTGGCTGTGATTATAATATTTAAGATTTATAGACTGGAGAGCGCGAGAATTACAGATTGGAGAGTGAGAGAATAATTTTGTGGAGGTCTGTTGATAACTTTCCCGAATCGCTAATGTAAAATTCTGTTTCACTTGAGAGAAATGTTTTGATGCAAGAAGACACTATCTTCGTCCACACTTTTCTCTTCTATCTACATTCACATTCAGCATTATTTTACTTCCTGGCCTTATTTTTAGCAATGTACAAATTAGACTGCACTGCAATATTAATGTGGACGTTGCTATTTAAACACACACACACACACACACACACACACACACACACACACGCTATCTTTATTGGTTTCCCGGGTAGCAATATTTTTATTTTCCCATGTGTAACTTATTTTTTTCACCAATGTAAATGAACTTGATGCCTTACTGCTGTGATTACTTCTGCATAAAATAACGGTGGTAAGAGGCTTAGTTTATGAGCTGAGCTTACTCCCAAGTCTATCGGAGTACAGGGATTTTTATGCATCAAGGTGAAATTTGTTACTTAAAAAATTCGGTCAGTATATTGTTGTATTGTTATATTTTAGTATAGGTTTGAATACGATGGAATAATTATGTTACGCTATGTTTTTATACGCTAGGGTAAGTTGGGTTTTACTGGGGTAGATTAGCTCGTGATATGAAGGCTAATTATATACAGTTGTAAGAGGAAAGTGAGTAAAGGTTTCCATGTAGTGTACGTACCAATATAGACTTGGGAATGATGCCTCTTCGTCCTTGCCACGACAGAGAACACCACTTGATAATTACTACTGGTGGATATCAGAGCAGGCACACTATAATATGTATTGACCAGTCCAAACCTCCTCACCACAACACACACAAAAAATCAACACACACACACACAAGAAAAACAACAACAACAACAACACCAACAACAGCAACAACAACAACACCAACAATAACAACATCATCAACAACAACTACAAACAACAACAGCAACAACAACAACATCACCACCAACAACATCAACAACTAAAACAACACACCAACATGACCTCTTTTACAGAAGGACTTATATAACTCCAAGAGATGTAAAGGTGCAATGGAGGTTGAATTATTATAGTACACCTGATACAGCAGCAGGACTTTTATTTTTTTTCAGACTATCATCGCACAAGATAAGTTACTGGAATAAAAAATATGGTGAACAAACCAATTTTTTATTTTATATAGCCATTCCAACCAAGAATGAAATATGATAATTGATAATGTATATCATATAATAATAGCAATGATAATAATAATAATAATAATAATAATAATAATAATAATAATAATAATAATAATAATAATAATAATAATAATAATAATAATAATAATAATAAATAATAATAATAATAAAAGAAATAATAATCTATACTCCTTAGATGATGCAATCAGTCTTTATCAGTAAATTTGATATAGATACAACTAAAAATAAAAAGCAAAAAGATGAACACTCATAAAATACACTGGTGAAATTCTTGGTCGTGGAGGAAGGGAAAATATAAGGCAATGGGTTATTTGACTTGGCTTGCTTATGGTTGGAAAGGGATTATCTGGAGCGGCATCAAGAGCTTAGCAAAGTTCAGACAGAGTTGATGGCATGGTCAAGGGCCGAAACAGACGAGGCAACGAGGGAAGGGAGATAGAGAATGGGGAGGGAGGGAGGGAGGGAGGAGAGAGATAGTGATATAGGTAAGAGAGAAGAGAGAGAATGGGGAGGGAGGGAGGGAGGAGAGAGTGATATATGTAAGAAAGAAAAGAGGCAGAGAAGAAGGAGGGGATGGAGAGAGAAGGGAGGAAGAGTGAGAAGTGAGAGAGATTATTAATAAAGAGAAGATAGTGGATTAGGGAAGTAGGGGAGGAAGAGTGAGAAGTGAGAAGGAAGAGAAGTTGTTAAAGAAAGAGTAGAAAGAGGATTGGGGAGGGAGGGAAGGAAGAGAGGTAAGGTAGGTATTAAGAAAGAGAAGAATGGGAGTGGAGGAGGATTATATGGAAAGGAAGGAGATGATTATGAGATGCATAAAATAGGATAGGAAGGAACGGAGGAAAGTAGGAAGGTGAGAATGGAAGGAAGGATAAGTAGAGGAAAAAAATGAAAGAAAAATGGAAGAAATAAGAGAAGGGACGAAGAGATAGAAGGAATTATTTGGAGAGAGGTGAAAGAAGGAAGAGATGTGGGTGATAGAAGTATGATAGAAGAGA
>JAWZYT010004312.1:5000-19343 GCA_034508575.1 Petrolisthes manimaculis
ATGGAAAGAAGGTTGGTGGATATTTGATTGTGGCTGTACCTACTTACACAAACTCTTTCACCTTCTATCATTCATCAATATACTTTATCACCAAATGGTCTTAATGATTATCTACACCTCTACTAACCCCCTTCCTTTTCCCCAAACCCTTGATAAAAAAAATACGAACGGCTGGACAGGGAATGACACTAATAATTAACAGTTTGATTGGCCGACTATCTAGCTGGCAATCCGACCGACTATCAAACTGGTTATCTGGCTGACAATATCCTACTGGCTATCTGACAGACATTCTATATCATTCTATATGGTGTTCCCTGGATACCGATGTTTATGAGCGAATAGTTGGCCGGCACTGTCCTCTTGGTGACTGGCTGCTGTTAAGGGAAGGGATACAGTGTTGGTAAATCAAGAGCCAAACTATTTCTCCAAACTATTCCAAGCAACAGGCCACCATTATTTTTGTTCATCTGGTCCCGTTTTCTGGCATATTTGAGGAATCAACACGCTCCAATGAACCAAAAGTATACCATCCCCTTAAAGGCCAAAAGACGGCTGGCATGGAATTCACTCTTTACCAGTTATCAGATCAAGCAGTTCCCGGCAGTCATTGATCACTTGTGCCAGACACCCACACAAAATTGGTAACCGTCTGGCCACATTCTTTGCCTCTCGTGTGTAAGGGGCTTAAGGGGTGACAGGGAAGGGGAGAAACAGGGATAGAAAGAGAAGAGACTTTAACCTAACAATGTAATAAAGGTTGCCGCTACAAACCTTACACGATTCCCTCCATCTCAAAAGTAGATATACCATATTTAATAAAGGCGCAGATCTTTATGCATTTTCTAGTAGTTAAAGATGTAATGAGCATCAAATGGCGAGGGGTACAGTCGATAACAGGGCTGAAACTTAAAATAATGAATTTCGTAAACCTCAGCCTATGCACAATAGTACCTTGATAACTTTTAAGAGCGTTTTCAGTTTAGAATAGTTTTTAATACACAAACCAGGGAACGAACAAATCACAAGAGCCTACCTTCAAGACCAAACCTCCGTATCTCACCGCCTTCCTCTATCCGTCACACACACACACAAATCTCTCTTTCCCCTTCCCCACCACACAAACCGCAAGCCTCACCTTAACACAACCTTCCGATCTGGGAGAAATAGAGTTATACAGATTCCTCCAAACTACGGTGGGAAACACACTCGAATCCTGTCATACGAACACAGGTCCCGTTTTGTAGGCAAGTGTGGAGGAACCCGAAGCAAGCACTCGAAGGTTCCGAGGACGAGAGGAGACTGATAAGGAGGTCGTGTGCATGACTGGGTTATCTGTGATCTAAACCACCCAAGCCAAGGCAAGCCAAGCCAAGATAGCGAACCCCTCCATTGAACTAGTGGGGAACTGCATGTACTAGGAGAGAATCAGGCCTCCATGGTACAAACCTAATTCTCCATTAAATTAGATGGGAACATTTAATCAGATCTACTTAGTGGCAATTGGCCTTTTAAAGAACAAATTAAAAAAAATTAAGGAAAATGCAAAATCAACACAAGCGAAATACATGATAGCAATATATTTACGAGTAATACATAAATTAATAAATTCCAATATACAAAATTTGATGTCAATATATTATTGTCCGTAACGAGTGACCGATGTGACTGTGGTGGTGACAATGTTGGTGACGGTGGTAATGATGGTCTGGTGTAACATTTGAGTCGTTACAACAGGAACAGTAACAACCTGAAATCACAAACAAATCTTTAGTAACAAATTAAAATAAATTCATATTAATAAGTAAAGAAAATTTTAAGGTAACTTATCTCCATCTACATTACAGATAAAATCATGTAAAGTATAAAGTTAAATTAAAAATGCTCTTGTACAGTAAACAAGTGAAAATAATAAAGCCTTCGATATCAATAATATTATGGTAAACACTGACGAAACATTAAGTATTATGTTAAGTCATTAACAGACGAAGTTACAATTATAGAATTGAATAAGTCTTGCCTGGTGTGCAATTGCAATGTGTGTGATGCTTTGGACAAGGTCAACAGTTTCAGTGCTGGTGAGGAAGCTGGTGAAGGCAGAAGTCTCGGTCATTATGGAACTCGAACACACCGTAGCAGTCACGAAGGAAATCTGAACCAAGAAATAACAGTAAAGAAAAAAATTGGTTAAATACCAAGGCAAATTTATAACAAAGATTGATCTAAAAAAAAGTTAACTACAGTTTATTATTTGTATACATTTATTTATTTAAGACAAAGTTAGAAATGTTTGTACTTACAGGAGTAGATGTGACCCTGACGACAGAGGTGTAGGTCTTATGTTGATCAGGTCTGAATTCCCATTGTGTGGTAAGTTGAGTGGCCGTTACAGTCACGTCCTTGACGGCAGTTATCCACACGTCACTAGTGGCAGTTTCTCTCAAGGTGTGTAATTGAGTTTCCTGTATAAATTACATATTAAAAACACATGTATATTAGTTTAAGTTAAACAAATATTAGTGTACATTTTATAATTAATAAACATATGGTTACAGATAATGGAGTGGTTATAGCAATGTTAATACACACGTAATATGTTACAGTAATAAACTTACAGTCACAGTAACAGCCACTGTTTGAACTTGGACAACTGGTTGAACCACCCTGGTGTGATCTGGGTACACTTGACACCAACCCTGGAACAGTGAAAAGGCATTTATGAATAGAGTTACATTGTGTTAATTGTATAAACAAAATTTATTTTTCGCAAGTTCAATTTACCTTTCATTTGTATATGAAGTAGTTTAATGAAGAATCAACGTTTTAATATAAACAACATATGAACAAAAAAGATGTAAATATATATTACAATGTTTCAGTATAAATAACAATAAAAACTTACCCCAGTACACAGTACAAACAGCACCAAATACTTTACAAAAGAAGCCATCATCATTGACTTAGTGAAGTAGATATAATAAACTTTAAAGTACACACAACAGATGTTACTCCACTTAAGGTTCGGCTGTAACTGACAATAATTTTTCGTTTCTGCCGCTATTTATACTGAAGATTTGGCTGGAAATTCGTTCGAAGCGTCAATCTGGCTTTGACTTGGGTTTACTAGAACGAAGGAGTTTCATAATGGTTCATTGACTGATTCATTAAAGTGATGCTTCATTTGACTTGAAATATCAGATCACATAAAAAAGACATCATTGCATTTTATAGGAATAATTAAAGTAAAGTACGTTATCATAACTGTAATTATTAATGCAAATTGTCAACTCATAAAACATGTTGGAAAATCACTCCAGTCAGTAAAGCACCATTCTCTTATATTTACCATGATTTCTCTTAATGGTACATTTTATTTCAAACCTATTATTTGTCACCATTTTGTCATAAAGTTTAATAACAACACAATATAATTTATATGAAACAAACATTTACTGTATACCGATACACATAATATTACCAAGTGAGATAAAAAATAATTAATATCATGTAATAATATATGGAAGCTCTAATTCTCTATGGAGAGGGCTTCCCATGCTAGGAAGGTCACCAGTGAGAGACCAGACTAAATACTTCCCATCTTTCAGTTCTTCAACTGTTCCCTCTTTTCATTTTATTTCCTTCCTGCTTGCTGTCACACCTCTCTATCACGTTTTTCTGGCGCTATAGGACCTCGATGTCGCGGCGCCTAATATCCATTAATTAAACTAGTCAGAAAATTGGAGGTA
Source organism: Petrolisthes manimaculis (assembly GCA_034508575.1). Taxonomy (NCBI): domain Eukaryota; kingdom Metazoa; phylum Arthropoda; class Malacostraca; order Decapoda; family Porcellanidae; genus Petrolisthes; species Petrolisthes manimaculis. The sequence continues at coordinate 8,747 of JAWZYT010004312.1, forward strand.
AAGGAGTCGTTCAAATATTGCCACGAAACCCCACCATTATGGACGGAGCTTATGTCATGGTATGGTCAGAAGGAATCACAACACACTATAATTCTTATACATGATCACAAACTCCTTAATTAATAACGTGTTCTCAGTGTAGTAATTCTTTCTTCAGTACTTATATTATTATTATTATTTATTTCCTTCAGTGATGTAGTGTATAGTATTAGGACAATATTTGTTGTATTATTCAATCACTCAATAATTCACTCATACTAAAAAAAAAAAAAAAAAATAACATGAATTTATACAATGATTTTTCATTTAACTGTTCCATAGTTTGTGAAATTATTTATCGTTAACATTTCATTCCATACTATTGCTTTGTGTACCATTATATTTAATGTTGAATTGTAATAAAATATAATTTAAACTTGTTTGAGTAATGTTTAAAAAGGTTATATTAGCATCACAAAGCAAGAGAATGGCTTCAGTATAGGTATTGAAATGTAAATGTGGAAAGTTCGAACTCTCTTATAATAATAACCAGTAAATGAAACAAAACATGATGTGATACAGTGTTTCGAATCAACTACCCTTATGTCATCCCCAATACCAACCCACACCTTCACCACAACATATATCATACGTTTTAAATCGTATCATGTCTTCAAAATCTCTACTTTAATGAATCACTGTATAATACCTATCAAAATGTGTTTATGATAATATATACAAAGTTACACCACAATCAAATAAAGGAATATGGACTATTTTATTGAGTTGTGCGCTTGTTGTTGCTCAAATATTGTTTTCTGGCGAGTGAAGGATGGGGGGTGGGGGGTGGATAAGAAGGGGGAGAGTGAAGGAGAAAGGGGGGGACAAGAAGGGAAGGAAGGTGAGGAGGAACACAACAAACAGCTGATGGTCAGTCACAACTTGGTAGTCCTTCAGTAAACATCTACATTTTAACTCTTGGTTGTTCAAGGTGAGTATTATATTGTCTTGTCTTGTATTGTTTTAAGTATTCTGTATGTTTTATATATGATAAAATTTTGAAATGGTTTTATATGATAGAATTTTGAAATGGTTCTATATAAATTGCGTTAATGTGTTCACTTCTCTTTTAGATGGTTGGCATAAATACTGTATTTGTGGCTGTTCTTCTGGCTTCCCAAGGCCTGTGTGCTGTCAGGTCTAGAGGGGTAATTAATATTATATTTTTATGAATGAAATTGAAATGGGAGATTGTGAATACAATGTAATATTTTTAGACTTTATATATTTTACTTTGGTTAATAATTATTTCCACTTTGTTTACAGGGCTATGGTTCTGGTACTGATGGTGGTAGGGTGACTAATCCCTCTAATGGCAACTTCCAATCAACTGGTACAGGTTCTGGAACTTCTGGTGGATCGGTTCAGGGTGGTACTACAACCACTGGGTTAAATGGTCAGTTTGTGTCTGGTACTGGCAGTCAGACAGGTACTGGGTCCACAGGCCCTGGTAGTGGTCAGTTTGTTTCCGGCTCCACCAGTCAGACAGGTACTGGAACCAGTGGTCAATTTGTTTCGGGCTCTTCCAGTCAGACTGGTGGTAGTACCAGTGGTCAGTTTGTATCCGGCTCGTCCGGTCAGACTGGTGGTAGTAGTGGTCAGTTTGTTTCAGGTTCATCTAGTCAGACTGGTAGTGGAACCAGTGGTCAGTTTGTTTCAGGCTCGTCCGGTCAGACTGGTGGTAGTAGCGGTGGTCAGTTTGTATCTGGCTCATCTAGTCAGACTGGTAGTGGAACCAGTGGTCAGTTTGTTTCAGGCTCGTCCAGTCAGACAGGTAGTACCAGTGGTCAGTTTGTATCTGGCTCATCCAGTCAGACGGGTAGTAGTAGTAGTGGTCAGTTTGTCAACGTTGGTGGGTTTGGTACTCAAGGTACTGGTTCTACCTTCCAAGTGTTGAGTGGATCTGGTGATGGTTTCCAGACAGGTGTTGGTGGTGGTTTTGTACAGCCGGGTACTACATTTTCTGTAGATGGAGACGTCACTGTATCACGTGTTTTTCAGCAGAACTTTACCCCAACAGTAACTCAAACCGTTACTGTCGACCGCTTCGTCACCCTAACAGACTTGGCTTTCCAAAGTGTAGAAGTGACTCTTACTTCCATGTTGGTGACCACTGTCACAGCAGATATCACCCAGGTTGGTAATAATGAAATAGAAGTGCAATATTTTAACTTTATAAATTAGACCAATTTTAAGACTTGTGTATTTAACCTTTCAATTGTGTGAAACCATGAACTTAAAAGTATTTTACTTTCGACAGGTGAAGCAGACTCCCGTTAACGACCTTGTGGCCATCCAGACCTCTGTAGTGATCAGACCTTCTGCCGTCACCATTACAGAGATCAAAACTGATTTCAACCTAGTGACTGTCGTATCAGTGGACTACTTCACAATTACTCATCATTCTTACAGAATTAGACAGAGCATATTTACCACCACTGCTGTGCAGGCGTGAGTATGAAACTTTTATTGGTGTGAAGTCATTTAGGACTTCATTTTGTACTGTTATAATATTATAGTTGTACATTTTACTAAATTTATGTAAACCTAATAAACTTTTTTCTTTGTCAGCGTGACTGTAACCTCGAACCTGGTGCGTACTACCATCCACACTGAGAGAACAACTAGTACCAGAGTTCACACAATTACTGATACAGTCCTTGTGTCTGCTGCTCCTACTACACACCATTACTATTAATGAATTAAGTGCATTTCCATCTACTATTGATCTTGACCTGTAAATACATTGTGTACATTTTTCATAGTGTTGTGTATGTCTGAGGGTATCTTTACATGCAAAATGTTGTATATTTATAGTACTGAATAAAATAAGCATTTATCTTTTGTATTTAGCTTTACCTTTAAAAGTTAAAAGCCTTGCAGTAAAAATTACGTTTAAAAGAAACGGACTCCTATATGAAGTTTTAACAATAAAAATAATGCCCTGAAGAACATTCATCAGACTTGAAGGCTAGACTTTACAGAAACTACAGTCGCGGACATAAATAATCACTTATCCTCCAGTACCCTCAGCCTGCCTCCCTTTATGCGCAGCAAGTCACGGACTAATAAGAGGGTGAGAGACGGAAGAGGTGGGTGGAGAGGTAGCAGAGTGAATGATGTTGGGTGATCCGTGTCAACAGGATTAAGTTATTGCAAACAATGACAATATTAAGATTGCACAGGTAGTTACCGTTTAAAATATAAATTTGAGGCTGACAACCTTTTGAAGTCCAGCCTTTGCTGCCATGCTGGTCACACGTAAAATGTGAGTAGTCTGTCCTGATTATTTCTACAATATAATTACTTTTGCTTTAATAGATTTTTAGGATTGAAAATGTAGGGTCTATTTTCCTGACATTAAAAGTTTGAGCAACGTGATACTACGAATATCAATAGTTGTATCATGATAGAAATAGCATCTTTACCTTGGGTTGTAGTGATCTCGTTAACATTAGATAACATTTTAGTGTCGATTTAAGTAACTGGTTAGGTGGACAATAAATTGCCTAAATATTTCATTTTTTATACATTTTTATCCTGTCCACTCAATCATTTTCTGTAACCTTGTCAATGCGTCGAGTGGAGGTTAATCTAGAAAACTGTTCACCTTAAGTTGTAGGTACAGCCACGCACCAAAATTTCTGTACCCCCTCAGTGGAAATCAAGTCAGATAGAGGGTAGGTAAACGGACGGTAGCCACCACAGTGTTGTCAACTCTAGCCAAGATAGTATTCCCGAACCATGAGTTGAGCTTCATTTGAAGCATTCACTGTTGTGAGGGAGAGAAAGGGATAAGTGGAAGGTATAGTTCTCAATCTTCACATCCTGTCTGCTTAAATATATTTTATTATTTTGACAAACTTACAGTTTAGTTCTTTGTTATTGCAGTTATTCTAGTCATATGTCGCGCCAAAACCGTATTCACTTTGGTATAAGAATGGCTTTGAAATAATCTGGAGGATAAGTGATTATTTATGTCCGCGACTGTAGTTTCTGTAAAGTCTAGCCTTCAAGTCTGATGAATGTTCTTCAGGGCATTATTTTTAGTGTTAAAACTTCATATAGGAGTCCGTTTCTTTTAAACGTAATTTTTACTGCAAGGCTTTTAACTTTTAAAGGTAAAGCTAAATACAAAAGATAAATGCTTATTTTATTCAGTACTATAAATATACAACATTTTGCATGTAAAGATACCCTCAGACATACACAACACTATGAAAAATGTACACAATGTATTTACAGGTCAAGATCAATAGTAGATGGAAATGCACTTAATTCATTAATAGTAATGGTGTGTAGTAGGAGCAGCAGACACAAGGACTGTATCAGTAATTGTGTGAACTCTGGTACTAGTTGTTCTCTCAGTGTGGATGGTAGTACGCACCAGGTTCGAGGTTACAGTCACGCTGACAAAGAAAAAAGTTTATTAGGTTTACATAAATTTAGTAAAATGTACAACTATAATATTATAACAGTACAAAATGAAGTCCTAAATGACTTCACACCAATAAAAGTTTCATACTCACGCCTGCACAGCAGTGGTGGTAAATATGCTCTGTCTAATTCTGTAAGAATGATGAGTAATTGTGAAGTAGTCCACTGATACGACAGTCACTAGGTTGAAATCAGTTTTGATCTCTGTAATGGTGACGGCAGAAGGTCTGATCACTACAGAGGTCTGGATGGCCACAAGGTCGTTAACGGGAGTCTGCTTCACCTGTCGAAAGTAAAATACTTTTAAGTTCATGGTTTCACACAATTGAAAGGTTAAATACACAAGTCTTAAAATTGGTCCAATTTATAAAGTTAAAATATTGCACTTCTATTTCATTATTACCAACCTGGGTGATATCTGCTGTGACAGTGGTCACCAACATGGAAGTAAGAGTCACTTCTACACTTTGGAAAGCCAAGTCTGTTAGGGTGACGAAGCGGTCGACAGTAACGGTTTGAGTTACTGTTGGGGTAAAGTTCTGCTGAAAAACACGTGATACAGTGACGTCTCCATCTACAGAAAATGTAGTACCCGGCTGTACAAAACCACCACCAACACCTGTCTGGAAACCATCACCAGATCCACTCAACACTTGGAAGGTAGAACCAGTACCTTGAGTACCAAACCCACCAACGTTGACAAACTGACCACTACTACTACTACCCGTCTGACTGGATGAGCCAGATACAAACTGACCACTGGTACTACCTGTCTGACTGGACGAGCCTGAAACAAACTGACCACTGGTTCCACTACCAGTCTGACTAGATGAGCCAGATACAAACTGACCACCGCTACTACCACCAGTCTGACCGGACGAGCCTGAAACAAACTGACCACTGGTTCCACTACCAGTCTGACTAGATGAACCTGAAACAAACTGACCACTACTACCACCAGTCTGACCGGACGAGCCGGATACAAACTGACCACTGGTACTACCACCAGTCTGACTGGAAGAGCCCGAAACAAATTGACCACTGGTTCCAGTACCTGTCTGACTGGTGGAGCCGGAAACAAACTGACCACTACCAGGGCCTGTGGACCCAGTACCTGTCTGACTGCCAGTACCAGACACAAACTGACCATTTAACCCAGTGGTTGTAGTACCACCCTGAACCGATCCACCAGAAGTTCCAGAACCTGTACCAGTTGATTGGAAGTTGCCATTAGAGGGATTAGTCACCCTACCACCATCAGTACCAGAACCATAGCCCTGTAAACAAAGTGGAAATAATTATTAACCAAAGTAAAATATATAAAGTCTAAAAATATTACATTGTATTCACAATCTCCCATTTCAATTTCATTCATAAAAATATAATATTAATTACCCCTCTAGACCTGACAGCACACAGGCCTTGGGAAGCCAGAAGAACAGCCACAAATACAGTATTTATGCCAACCATCTAAAAGAGAAGTGAACACATTAACGCAATTTATATAGAACCATTTCAAAATTCTATCATATAAAACCATTTCAAAATTTTATCATATATAAAACATACAGAATACTTAAAACAATACAAGACAAGACAATATAATACTCACCTTGAACAACCAAGAGTTAAAATGTAGATGTTTACTGAAGGACTACCAAGTTGTGACTGACCATCAGCTGTTTGTTGTGTTCCTCCTCACCTTCCTTCCCTTCTTGTCCCCCCCTTTCTCCTTCACTCTCCCCCTTCTTATCCACCCCCCACCCCCCATCCTTCACTCGCCAGAAAACAATATTTGAGCAACAACAAGCGCACAACTCAATAAAATAGTCCATATTCCTTTATTTGATTGTGGTGTAACTTTGTATATATTATCATAAACACATTTTGATAGGTATTATACAGTGATTCATTAAAGTAGAGATTTTGAAGACATGATACGATTTAAAACGTATGATATATGTTGTGGTGAAGGTGTGGGTTGGTATTGGGGATGACATAAGGGTAGTTGATTCGAAACACTGTATCACATCATGTTTTGTTTCATTTACTGGTTATTATTATAAGAGAGTTCGAACTTTCCACATTTACATTTCAATACCTATACTGAAGCCATTCTCTTGCTTTGTGATGCTAATATAACCTTTTTAAACATTACTCAAACAAGTTTAAATTATATTTTATTACAATTCAACATTAAATATAATGGTACACAAAGCAATAGTATGGAATGAAATGTTAACGATAAATAATTTCACAAACTATGGAACAGTTAAATGAAAAATCATTGTATAAATTCATGTTATTTTTGTTTTATTTTTTTTAGTACGAGTGAATTATTGAGTGATTGAATAATACAACAAATATTGTCCTAATACTATACACTACATCACTGAAGGAAATAAATAATAATAATAATATAAGTACTGAAGAAAGAATTACTACACTGAGAACATCTTATTAATTAAGGACTTTGTGATCATGTATAAGAATTATAGTGTGTTGTGATTCCTTCTGACCATACCATGACATAAGCTCCGTCCATAATGGTAGGGTTTCGTGGCAATATTTGAACGACTCCTTTACCTCCAATTTTCTGACTACATCACAGGTTCCCTTAAATGTTGATATGCGATTGATTGATTGATGGATATTAGGCGCCGCAACATCGAGGTGCTATAGCGCCAGAAAAATGTGTTAGAGAGGTGTGACAGCAAGCAGGAAGGAAATAAAATGAAAAGAGGGATAGTTGAAGAACTGAAAGATGGGAAGTATTTAGTCTGGTCTCTCACTGGTGACCTTCCTAGCATGGGAAGCCCTCTCCATAGAGAATTAGAGCTTCCATATATTATTACATGATATTAATTATTTTTTATCTCACTTGGTAATATTATGTGTATCGGTATACAGTAAATGTTTGTTTCATATAAATTATATTGTGTTGTTCTTAAACTTTATGACAAAATGGTGACAAATAATAGGTTTGAAATAAAATGTACCATTAAGAGAAATCATGGTAAATATAAGAGAATGGTGCTTTACTGACTGAAGTGATTTTCCAACATGTTTTCTGAGTTGACAATTTGCATTAATAATTACAGTTATGATAACTTACTGTACTTTAATTATTCCTATAAAATGCAATGATGTCTTTTTTATGTGATCTGATATTTCAAGTCAAATGAAGCATCACTTTAATGAATCACTCAATGAACCATTATGAAACTCCTTCGTTCTAGTAAACCCAAGTCAAAGCCAGATTGACGCTTCGAACGAATTTCCAGCCAAATCTTCAGTATAAATAGCGGCAGAAACGAAAAATTATTGTCAGTTACAGCCGAACCTTAAGTGGAGTAACATCTGTTGTGTATACTTTAAAGATTATTATATCTACTTCACTAAGTCAATGATGATGGCTTCTTTTGTAAAGTATTTGGTGCTGTTTGTACTGTGTACTGGGGTAAGTTTTAATTGTAATTTATACTGAAATATTGTAATATATGTTGCATTTATTAAAATGTTGATTATTCGTTGAACTACTTTATATACCAATGAAAGGTAAGTTAAATTTGCGAGAAATAAATTTTGTTTATAAATTTCCACAATGTAACTCTATTCATAAATGCCTTTTCACTGTTCCAGGGTTGGTGTCAAGTGTACCCGGATCACACCAGGGTGGTTCAACCAGTTGTCCAAGTTCAAACAGTGGCTGTTACTGTGACTGTAAGTTTATTACTATAACATATTAAATGTATATTAACATTGCTATAACCACTCCATTATATGTAACCATGTTTATTAATTATAAAATGTACACTAATATTAGTTTAACTTAATCTAATATACACGTGTTTTTAATATGTAATCTATACAGGAAACTCAATTACACACCTTGAGAGAAACTGCCACTAGTGACGTGTGGATAACTGCCGTCAAGGACGTGACTGTAACGGCCACTCAACTTACCACACAATGGGAATTCAGACCTGATCAACATAAGACCTACACCTCTGTCGTCAGGGTCACATCTACTCCTGTAAGTACTTTTCTAACTTTGTCTTAAATAAATAAATGTATACAAATAATAAACTGTAGTTAACTCTTTAGATCTATCTTGGTTATAAATATGCCTTTGTATTTAACCAATTCTTTTTCTCTTTACTGTTATTTCTTGGTTCAGATTTCCTTCGTGACTGCTACGGTGTGTTCGAGTTCCATAATGACCGAGACTTCTGCCTTCACCAGCTTCCTCACCAGCACTGAAACTGTTGACCTTGTCCAAAGCATCACACACATTGCAATTGCACACCAGGCAAGACTTATTCAATTCTATAATTGTAACTTCGTCTGTTAATGACTTAACATAATATTTAATGTTTCATCAGTGTTTACCATAATATTATTGATATCAAAGGCTTTATTATTTTCACTTGTTTACTGTACAAGAGCATTTTTAATTTAACGTAATACTTTACATGACTTTATCTGTAATGTAGATGGAGATACAAGTTGCCTTTAAAATTTTCTTTACTTATTAATATAAATTTATTTTAATTTGTTACTAATGACTTGTGTTTGTGATTTCAGGTTGTTACTGTTCCTGTTGTAACGACTCAAATGTTACACCAGACCATCATTACCACCGTCACCAACATTGTCACCACCACCGTCACATCAGTCACTCGTTACGGACAATAATATATTGACATCCTTAAATTGTGTACATCCTCAAATCATGTATAGTTTAATTTATGAATATTCTTAAATCGTGTATATCCTTTAAATCTGTTATAAATAAATTAATATATATCCTGTGCAATGTTTGTTCACCTATACATACACCCTAAGAATTAAACTATTTGAGAAACCATCTCAATTGTCTTTCAAATTGCTGTTTTAGACGGATTTACCATGCCTTCAATTAATAATGATAATAAAAAAAAAACTGATTAGGATAGTTATAAACAGATGGAATGTATATAATGGACAAATTTGAACTTTGAGATAGTGGAGGGACTGAAATGAAAAAAAAACTCTAGGTGGCTTGAGTTAAAGAAGTAATGTTGGTGGTTCTGTGAAATGGAATATATTGACCTCCAAATAACCATGAATTCTCCAAACCCATATCACGGGTTTTACATAGGTTGGGGAAAGGGGGTTACACGCTTTACTAAATCATAGGAAAAAGTATTAAGGATTAGTGTTTCTGGTAAACTTTTGTCCTGCTGGTAAACATTGATACAAACCAAACCAAAGCCAGGTTGGGAAACTTTTGATAGATGGGAGGTGCTACATCTGATAACACTACGAAAAATAAGCTTTAGTCATTGTTCGATAGTATTTTAAGTTTAGATTCTTCTGCTGGTGAATTAAAAGGTCTCTGAAACCTCAACTTCTACGAAACTGATTCCTTCATAGAACAATTGAGAGCATCTATTTTCTGGCCTGGTTCGGGAGGAATCTATAGCTTTCCGATTTACGAACTAGAGAATCTCCCCATAAGGTATTCACACATTGAATATCTGAAGACAATTGTTGCAAAACTCCTCGGTAAATGAAGGTTGTGGTTTGTTTACTTATATCATTCTCAATTCACAACGCTATGAATTCCATCTTCAATTTTCATCCTCTATGTATTCCCAACAAACTCTCTTTATTATATCTATACCCTTGAAGAAACTAAAGGATGTGGAGGGATAGGAGGAGGAGGAGTGGGGTGGGTGGGGCTATGCTGCTCCAACGAACCTTGCTGAATTGACTACTCATCTGATCCTAAAGAAATGTGAGTAAATCAATCACATACTCACACAGACCCATACTCACACACTCATTTTCTCTCTCACACACACACATACTCATGCTCACTCATATACACATGACACTCATACTCACATACTCTATCTCACACATACACATACTCTATCTCACACATACACATACTCACATAGACTCATAATCACTCATACTCATACTCACTCATACTCATACTCACACACTCATACTCACATAGACTCATACACACACACATACATACTCACTCGTATACACATGACACACTCATACTCACTCACTCTCTCTCACACACACACACATGCCGTACAAATAAAGCAATCACACAAAC
>JAWZYT010004313.1:2500-52409 GCA_034508575.1 Petrolisthes manimaculis
TGGGGGGGGGAGGGTGAATTATTTGAATGACTCAAATTCATACTTTATTAGTTTCCTTAAATGCTATTGGATAGGCTGAGTAGCATCGACTAATGAGGTACTACATTACACAGTTGTTTCTCTGGTGTTACGTCAAAGGATAATTATTGTTACTTTTTCAAGATGGTTCAGAGGTTAAATATTATTATTATTAAAGTTTATCTGTACGCGCAATAACAGATCTCCTCATAGTCCACACACACACACACACACACACACACACACACACACACACACACACACACACAACGCATTAAATATTATTATATTATAAGTTTATCTCTACGGCAATAACGGACGCCTCATGACACACACACACAACACACACACACACACTGGTAAAACACAAGATATTTATCATCCCTTCTCACGGTTCTGTCTGGACTGTGGCAGGAGCTATTAAAACTAATGACATTCCAATCTGTGAGCTGATGTGAGCCGCTGGAATATTGTATTGACTATCATGGGTGGCGAGAAAAAAGAGCAAATTAGAGAAAAGAGAATGAGACACAGATAACAGATGAGAAGGGCAATACAAAAAAGAGGTGGATAAATGGAGAGAGAGGAGAGAGAGAGAGAGAGAGAGAGAGAGATAGAGTGGAGAGAGAGAGCGAGAGAGAGAGAGAGTGAGGAGTACTACCAGGGAGGAGAAATTGCTTTTAAATAATTGGGATTCCCTCCCTCACTCTCTCCTTCATTTCCCTCTCTCCTTCTCTCTCCTCTACATTCACCTCTTCACACACATGTACTATTCTACCCTCCGCCTCTCTTTACCTACCTTCCCTCTTCCATAATATTAAGGGAGGTGGGAGTAGGGGACAGGCTTTCTACTCCCCCCAAATCCCCCCACAGCCTGTCCCTACTACCCACACCTCCTTAAGGGACCCTGTGATGTCGTCAAAAAATTGGAAGCAAACGAATCTTCATATATTGCCACGAAACACCACCACCTATATATATGTAGGAGCCTCTGTGTTTGGTGCACAGCCTGGAGGAAGCTTAATAGACGTCTCCAATTCCCATTCATGATCACAGGGTCCTCCAAACGATCATATTATTATAGGGGTCTTAATTAAGGTGGTAATTCTTTGTTTGGTACATTGGAGTGCCATGATTCCTCCAAAGTATGCCAGGAAACAGGACCAGAAGAGCAAAAATAATGGTGTTCTGTTGCTTGGAATAGTTTGGAGGATTCGCTTACACCAGATTTACCGACACAAAACTTCCCCCTTACAACTCTAATGTCTCCTTGTGTTCCTCTTCATCTCAGTCTTCATTCATTCCTCTCATTAATCTTGTCTTCCAGTATTTCCTTCCCTCACTCCTTCATAAATTATCCCCTTTACTCTTGTTTGTTTATAGATTATTCTTGTTTTGTCTTTTCTTTACCATATAATTATTTACGTCTTTCCTCTCCCTCCATTTTTTTTTCTCCCTCACTCTTTTTCTCTCCTACCACTTGTTGCTCTATTTTTTTTATTTTTTTTATCTGTTTTCACCCTCATTTGCCTTTCCGCCTTCTCATCCTCTCATCACCCTCTCTCCACTCCTTATTTATTTCCTTTCTTTACTCTCCACCCCTCTCCTTTTTTTACTTCCCTTCTATTTTCCTCCTCCTTCTCCTCCTTCTTTATAATTTTTCTTTCATATTTTTTCCTTTCCGTCAATTTGCCTTGTCACACCTGCCTTTTTTTACCTTCGTTATTAATATTCATGTTCTTCTTTCCTGTCTCCTCTCTTCCTCTTCTTTCTTCATCATGTTTCCTACTTCTTTCTTATCTTCTTCCTCCTTTCTTCTTTCCTCTCATCCTCTTCTTTCCTGTCTCCTCTCTTCTTCTTTCCTGTCTCCTCTTTCCTTCTTTCTTTTCTCCTCCATCCCTCACTCTCTTCTCCCTCCTCCATCAATTTTATGCCTCCTTTCCTCCCTTTTTTTTTTCGTTTCTCACCTCCATTCATATTATCCTTCCTTTTTCTCGTTCTCTCATTTCTCTCGCCTTTCATCACATCATTTCTCCTTCCTTCCCATCCCTTCTCCTCCCTATACTCCTTCTTTCACCCATGTATCCTTCTTCCCTCCCCTCCCTCCTCTCCTCCCATCCCCTTCCCTCCACTCCCTATTTCTCCTTGCTCTCCTCTCCACCCTTCTCCCTTCCTCCCTCCCTCCCTCCCTCCTCTTTCCTCCCTCCTTCCCTCCCTCATTTTTCCCTGCCCCAATCTTGCCTTCCATTAGCCAGGATGACGGCGAGTTTTTAACACATTTATCCTTCTTCTCTGTAAATCCGGACGAAACTGATTCCACCAAACTATTCTAAGCAACAGGCCATCTTAATTCTAGTTAATCTGTTCCCGTTTCCTGGCATCATTTGGAGGAATCAAGACGCTCTAAATAGACCAAAAGTATCATACCCACTAAACGCCTGCTGGGATGAAAAGAGACTGACACAATGGATGGATGGATGGATGAATGGATGGATGGATGGATGGATGGATGAATGGATGGATAGATGGATGGATAGTGTATGGATGGATGAATGGATGGATAGTGTATGTATGAATATATGTATGTATGGATGGATGGATGGATGGATGGATGGATAGTGTATGTATGGATGTATGTATATATGTATGTATGGATGGATGTATGGAGGGAGGGATGGATGGAGGGTTGAAGATTTGCTTGGGACACAATTTTCAGTTTCTATGCTGTTACTGTTTGGGTAAGAACCTTGGGTGTAGCGGAACAGGAGAGAGACGTAAGCAGAGTACCGACGAGAAAGATAAGAGGACCAAGGGTAGAGCATAAAGGGTAGTCATTGAGAAGATAAAACACTATACATTACCTCTGAATGGTATCATACGTGACTGTCTTCAAATAAGAGATCAACATTCTTTACTTGGCCGGATAAGACCTTTATAAGCCTGAACGGTTGAAGTTGTGTATTGTTTGCGTATGTCGACATGAACATTCCCAGAATAAACTTGTTTCGTGAAAACCCTCTTGATATTAATACTATTTGACCACTAAAGCATAACATCAGACACAGTGTTTATATTGCTAGTCACAAAATGAAAGGCTAAAAAGAACATATCAGAAATAGCAAGGCAAAGAGCATCTCTCAATCTCCCCCTTGTCATGTCATCATTGAAATGTGTAGGTGTCCCTCCTTTCTCTCCTTTTCCATCGTGATTGCTGCCCCTCCTCTCTATCACCTTCTCCCTCGTCCTACAGTGTTTTCTAGGCCGAGGGCGGTCTTCTATCTGCCCTCTCTAATTCAATACATCTGGCAAAGTGGTTCGAGGAAATCCCTACCTCTGATTTCACAACAACACAGACTGAAGGACTAAAGCAATATGATACAACGTAGTCATGGCAGCATAGGGCTATTTCCACCCTCGCCTCCAGATGTCGCATGTTATTCTCAGTAGGCGGTGGTGATGGGGACATGGATTACTCTCAGTGTGAATAGGGTTCCCGGATTATCTGAGGTATTGAAGGGGGTTCCGAGAAACTTGGAGATATTTTTGGCCGTGACAGTGGTACGGGGTTTAATGGGAATACTTTATACACAGACCGATAAGACGGATATAGAGACAAATACATAGAAAGATAGATGGATATAATTTTGCTTTAGACAGACAGAGAAGTGCACGCATTGACAGACAGGTGAAGAGATAGAGAGATTGATATATAATTAGACAGACAGATAGGTGTACATACATATTGACAGACAAGTATACAGAGAAAGATAAATAGATGGATATAAAATCAAACATACAGACAGTTAGGTTTACACATTACCAGACAGTATAGAGACGGACACTTACCATTGCTGGAGATCTCTTTGAGGATGGCAGCCTGGTGGAGGGGACACTGTGAGAGGAGGAAGAAGGGCAGGAGGAGGAGGAGAGACAAGCCACTCCTCCTCTCTGTTGCCCCTCTCTCTTTCCTCCCTCCTTGCCTTCCCATTGTCTCTCTAACGTCCCACAGTGTACCGTCCCTGCAATGACCAAGAGACAAGGTGTGTTTACAAGGGAGAGCGCAGAAAAATAAATAATGTACTGATTCATCCCCCAATCTGTTTAAGTTGTATGTGGCGCTGCGTGACTATAAGCAGGTTTTCAACATCATTACGTTTTATTACATCATGATGTATACTAAATTGTTGGATTAATAAAGATTGGTGTTGGAAGATGTAGATGAGGATGTATGCAAAATTTCTTTCCCCCCTCCTGCCTTGTATAACCTTACATTTTTATATAATGTATAAATACAAATGTAATAATGCATCTGTACTTATGACTGTTTTCCTGATTCTGTGTACACCATCTCAGATTAAAGAACATGATATTTTAAAAGTGGAAGGATGGGCGAGAAGGACAAGGATTCCGTAGTCAACTTGTACAATCACAAGTCACATATTTCATTCACAAAGAAATCATTATCGTGAACACAAGTTGTCATTTCTTCACTCTGTCATAATATCATGGCTGAACTATACGGTACTCGAATCGTAGATGTGGCACCTGCGCTGTAACGTATGTATGTATCTAAGTAAGTGACAATGTATGCATTTGTAAGTTTCATAATAAACGATAATATGGTTCTATCTTGTAAATGTGACCAATCCAGTATCATGTAGAAGCCTTTCTTTATTATTATTGTTTATCATGGGTATCCAGCGAGATAACAGTGAACGAGTGCAATAATATTATTCTGCTCAGACCCTCAGCCAAGAAAGAATATAAAAAAATAGTGTCAAAATACCCGTCTCTCTCTCTCTCTCTCTCTCTCTCTCTCTCTCTCTCTCTCTCTCTCTCTCTCTCTCTCTGCTTATTGTTTTCATATTTTGATTTACGGAGCTGGAAATTTTTAATGACTGTACCATTCTTTTGTGAATGGAGAGGTAGTCTATTGTGCTGTTATGAAGTGTATAGAAAAATAGGGTGGTGGTGGGTATTGTGTGTGTGTGTGTGTGTGTGTGTGTTGGATTAGGTGAGGTGGTGGTGGTGGCCGGTGTGATTGGGTTGTGACCGCTGTGTGATTGGTTTCTCCTCGCCATTTTCCAAGGGTCAATGGAGGCGAAATCTATTTGGAACCAGTCACAGTCAAGAAAATATTGTGAAGAACCGAGATGAAAAGTTTGAAATATTGAAAGACTGCAAGTAAATAGGAAAAAAACATGAAAAGAGGTGAAGGTATTGGAAGATATATCTGAAAAAGCGAGTGGGAAACAGAGGAAAGAGGAACCAAAATGAAAATTATGAAAAAAATGAAAGATTGCAGGTAAATAGAAAGCATGGAAAGGCGTAAAAGTAATGGTAGATACAATATGAGAAAGTGAAAATGGAACAGGAGAAAAAAAAAAGGAACTGATGGGAAGAAAATGAAAAAAAAATGGGAATACTACAGTAAATAAAAACATGGAAGAGGGAGAAGGCAATGGAAGATAAACAGTAAACACACAGAAGCGATTGGGAACAGGAGATAGAGGGAACAAACAAACACGAGGAAAGGAAAGGAAAAGGGAAAGTCTGGGAAAACAAGAAAGAGGGGAGTAAATAGGAGGGAAACGGGACGACTCGGTATTAGGGGACGAAGGAAGATAAATATGAACGGAAGGACTGAAATATTGGCAATCGATAGAGAACCGGAGAAGAACGGAAGGAGGTAAACATAGAGCAGATAATGGAAGGGAAAAATATTGAAAGAGACAACAACAGAATGGTGATGATGCAAGGAGAAGGGAAAAACACAATGAAAAAAATATATATACACTAGAGTCAATAGGAAAAACTGAAAGAAAAAAGTATATAAAAATAAAGTAAAATAAATAAATAAATAAGTACAGACTCGAATAAGGCCCCGTAGAAAACAAATAATAAAACATGTGTAATCAATGGAAGAGTGTTTAATACAATATTTACTTAACGTTGGTAACACACAGACCCTCACAGTTAATTTCCTGTCAGTGAGAATCTCTTGAGGGTGAGATAAAGTATTGCTGCTGCTGCTGCTGTTGTTGGCCTCTCACACAACCTTCTCAGTGTGTGTGTGTGTGTATGTGTGTGTGTGTGTGTGTGTGTGTGTGTGTAGAGAGAGAGAAAAGAAAAGAATAAGGCTTTCTATATTCTGTGTGTATGTGTATGTGTTGATGGAAAAAAAGGAGTAGATTGATCTCTCTCTTTCTGTGTGTGTGTGTGTGTGTGTGTGTGTGTGTGTGTGTGTGTGTGTGTGTGTGTGTGTGTGTGTGTGTGTGTGTGTGAAGAAAAGAATAGGGTCTGAAAGGTTTTGGGGGCGTAGGAGAGGAAGAGATAGTGATGGAAGGGGAGAAAAGTTTGGATGGAAATAGAGCATTTTTGACCGACCTATTGCTATTACTTTCCCTGCACAACCCAGAGAGAGCTCCCCTACACTCGTACTGACGTAGAGTCTGTTTACCAGCACAGTATTGGAGGAATCAGTCACTCCGATTTGACAAGGAGAGACTGCATGCCGCCTCTCATAAATAGAAGCATAAAAGTTACTATAGTTATCACTCAAATTTATGCAAATACCAATTGTATACATACATTCATTTTCCTTTTTATTATGTGTGTGAATTGTGTGTATTGTGTGATAAAAGTACAATTTCTGTGCTTTATTTTGCAGGCGATTACATGAAGGTTTTATTATGTGAGTGTACAGTAAGTAAAGGAAGTATAAGTAAGTAAAGGGAGTGTAAGTAAAGGCTACAATGCTCCTGTGTTGACGAGGAAAGGAATTAACAGGGAAAGGAAGATGACGATCACTGTAATAAAATGTTCAGACCTACAATTTACCAACATGAAAATCTCCCCTTATTGAAAAAGGTCGTGTTTACCCCACCCGTCTGTAGTCTGTGGGAAGAAGTGATTATCTCTGACTGTGAAGTTTGGTGGCAGGGAAGGGAAAGCCAAGTATTCATGAAACACCCAAACATTGACTTAAACACACACACACACACACACAAACACACACACACACACACACACACACACACACACACACACACACAGACACACACACACACACACACACACCAAACAAACAAACAACAGTGCTAAAAACTGACTATAAGCTACGTTAACTCAGGTAACGGTAGGTATACTGGCGTAGGGGTCACTTTATTATTATAAAACATGGATGGAACTTTTGGACTTAAGGGGAGGATACAGTGTTGGTAAATCTGGAGCAACTGACTCATCCAAACTATTCCAAGCAACAGGCAACCATTATTTTTGTTCATCTGGTTCTGTTTACTGGTGTACTTTGGAGGAATCTAGGCACTCCAATGTACCAAAAGTATACTCTCCCCTTAAGACTCTGAATATCCTTCCTTCCTTCCTTTGCTTTTATCTCTTGTCATTTACTCTCCCTTCTCTCGTCTTCCCTTTTATTCTATTCTCCTTTCCATTCGCTTCCATTTCCTTTCCTCTCCTACCCTTCCCTTCCTTTCCCCTCTCAGATATAGTATTACATGTCCCTTCTCCCCTTCCCCACTCACTCACACATCCCTTCCCTTCTCTTCACTTTCTCACTTTTTCCTTCTCACTCATTCCCTTTCCTTCCCTTCTTTTTCTCTAACTCATATCATACCTTTCATCTCTTTCTCCCCTTCCCTTTTCACTCATTTCATTCCCTTTCTCCTCCTTCCCTCTCACTTTTTTCTTCCCTTTCTCCCCTTCCCCTCTCACTCATTCCATTTCCATCCATTTTCCCTTTTCCTCTCACACATTCCCTCCTCTTCCCTTTCACTAATTCCCTTCCCCTTTCTCTTATTCCCTTACCCTCTCACTCACTCATCCCCTATCTTTTCTCTTCCCTTCCCTTTCCCCTTATCCCCTATCCATTCACCCATTCCCTTCCCCTTCCACTCATTTCCTTTCCTTCCCTTCCCTTCCATCCTCAAACTTGTCCTTCAAACATTCCCCCAGGCTCTTCATTTCCCTCCGCAGATCGCATGCAAGAACTTCACTCGACTTTCACCTTCCAGAACCCTACTCCATTTCCAGAAGCTCCAACTTTCCGTCCAGACCTTCACACTGACCTCATGAATTCTCAAATTGTCGTTCCAGTGTCCCTAGAAACTTTTCCAGTAGTCCGTAGTTCATGATTATGTCCTTCCAGAGCCACCACTTTCCAGGACTCTAGTAAATCTTCCAGAATCTCTTGTTTCATATACTAGAACCCATGATCCATTGTCCTAAATCCAAGAATAAATTAATAATCTTCCAAAGGACCCCAATATACCTTCCAGAATCCCTTGTTCCATATTCCAGAACCTTGGCATGATCCATTTTCCTAAAATTAAAATATACAGTCTTCCATAACTCCTGTGGTCATTTTCACCATGTCATTTTTCAGAACCTCATCCTTCTCACTTTCCAGAAACCAAATTACTGCCACCAGTTCCTTACTTCCAAAACTCTCCCAAGGAAAGGAAAAAAACTCAAGTCATCAACCTTGTGTAAGCAGAAGGCAGACTTATAACGGGAATAATATTAAAGTTCTTTTTCACCATCAGTGTATTTTTGGCCTGGCAAATGATGCACGACAGGCAAACATGGCGACTGTAAAGGTTCCAGGCATTCATACCAACAGTTCGCTATCAATAAAGTGGAAGAGAACAAAAATTAATATCTGTGTGTTGTTGGAGCCGACTACGTATATAGTACCATATCACACATTCACCTTCCCTCATC
Organism: Petrolisthes manimaculis; assembly: GCA_034508575.1. Taxonomy (NCBI): domain Eukaryota; kingdom Metazoa; phylum Arthropoda; class Malacostraca; order Decapoda; family Porcellanidae; genus Petrolisthes; species Petrolisthes manimaculis. The sequence goes on from JAWZYT010004313.1 coordinate 11,261, forward strand.
ATAATTATTATCCTTTAGACTCCTTCCTTCAACTCCTAATATATTGCCTTGTCACTTAATGTACACGGACCCTTGTTTCGCTGATCACCCATTAATTAACTGTGATGGATGATGCCGTGTGTCGTCCCTCCCTCGTCTATATCTTCTTACTGTGGACCGCCTCTGTTCCTAATTGACCCTATGTTATGTATACGTCACCGTCTTGATGCAGAGGACGCACATTTCCCCTCGAGTTTTGGAACGTGGATGCACACAACATTCTGTCATCAACATAAGCCCATTGTTTTTGACTGGGTTATCATGTTCTGTAAGGTCCAACAGGAAGGGTGTCAATCCCTCCAAAATGTACTAAGAAACAGACTGGCTGGTATAACACTACATGATTTGGGATTTGTGTTTTACCATATATAGCTTGGAAGATTCAATAGCCTTTCAAATTGTGTAATATTCAAGCAGCGGAAAGCTATACATATTTTTTCCCATTTAATAACAAAGAAATTATTTGCCTCAACGTATATACGTAAACATTCCATGATCTTTTGTGTAAATTGTCGGATGAATTCCTCACAAAACCACCAGTACGTAATAGTTGAATGATACTCTCAAACGTTTAATCCAATTCTACAGGTGGCCGGTTTATAATAGGTGTATGAGGTGTGATGCCGCACACAACGAAAAATTCCTCTGCTGTAAATCACTCTAATAAAATTGTTCAAAATCTGGCTGTGTAGGATTTAAGCTCTGATATTCGAAGGTCCAAAATTCACGCTTGTTTATAATCCCGTCACCTAACTGGACTCACTCCGTCTGTCCAACACGAGGTTAGACCCGGGTATTATCACAGAGATTAAGAGCTTATGAATCAAATGGCTTTTATCTGTAATTTATTGTGTGTTATGGCACTGTGGTGGTGGTAGTGGCGTTAAAGGTTAGACTGTTGGTAGTGGTGGTAGTTGTGGTATAAGAGTAGTGATTTTGGTGGTGATGATGGTGGTGGTGGTGGTAGTGGTAGTGGTGGTGGTGACGATGGCAAGGATAGTGATATTAATGGTGATGATGGTGGTGGTAACAAGATGGTGATGTTGGTGCTGGAGATGGTCGTGCTGCTGATAGTGATGTTAATGGTGGTGATGGAAGAATGGTGATAATGATAATGGTGGTGGTGGTGGCGGCAAAAATTGTAATGTTGTTCTTGATGTTGGTGGTGATGGCTGTATTCAGGGTGTTAATTTAATGATGATCGTGTTCGTATTGGCATTGTTGGTGGTTCCTAGTAATGGTGGGTGGGAATGTCACGAATAATAGCAGCAGATACTAAGAATATTTTTACTAGCTTTACCGGCATTGAAGTGTATCTATCTGTGTGTGTTTGTGTGTGTGTGTGTGTGTGTGTGTACTTTTAAACAACGCCTGCGACACACATAGGGGTGAATTAAATCCTCAGATATTTTTAGCTTAGGTTAATTGGTAAGGCAGACATGATTCCTATATTATATGAGTGAGTTATGCATGCAGGAGTACACAACATTTCCTCTCTTCCCTTCCACTTACTATATCTCTCCCATCCATTCATCCCTAACCCCTCACAAAGAATCCCAACCATCCCTCCCTCACCCCTCACAAATAATCCCTTCTCACCCATCACAAAGAATCCCTCCCTCCCCTCCCTCTCACAATATGTCTCCCATCCCTCCCTCCCTCACCCCTCACAATGAATCCCTCCCTCACCCCTCCACACACACACAAATTGCTCCAGCCATTACCAAACTTGTACCTTGTTTTTCCTACCTAACTGCTGTGTTCCCATCTGTCCCCCTCACCCAGCCATAACCTCTACCCCTCCCTGTTATGTTTCTGCCTTTAAAGTGATGGCATGTTGGGCTTTACCTATTCTCTTCTCTCTCTCTCTCTCTCTCTCTCTCTCTCTCTCTCTCTCTCTCTCTATATATATATATATATATATATATATATATATATATATATATATATATATATATATATATATATATATATATATTCGTGGCACAGTTTGGAGGAATCACAGACCTTTAAATTCAACAACAATAGAATCTCCTCTAAAGACTAAATTTACGGGGACTCATTATAAATTAGCACTTAACTTCAAACTAGATTGGGTCATGCACGGAGCAGAAGAATGATCATCTAAAACTCTTGTTACCTGGTTTTAACATAGTCTGGAAAAAATATGATTAGATCACCTCTAAACTGACAACAACATCAAAGACCGTTTAATGCAACTCTTTAACGTGTTGGAAATATCTTAAAAGGTTGTGTAAAGAGATGCCAGTCAGAATTATGATCGTAAAGTAACCAACGTCGATTCCTTTCCACGTCAGAAAGGCGATTAAAAATGTGTATACACTTAATTAGGGCTGCTACAGTATTTATTATTTATATCATCTGGTCATCTGGGTATAAACAAACTACTGGTTGTAATCACTAACTATGTGCATAACAAGTTGCTACAGGTTGTTACTCACTAATTGTGTTGACTCTATCAGGTGACATTAAATAACACAAATGCTTCACTGATTGATTGATTTACCAAGCCAGAGAACAACTAACGACTCGGATAGTCTGTTTCTTGTCACATTTTGGAGGAATTGTTAGTCTTCCGTTGGGTGACAGGGCCTGTATTCACAAAAACAATGTTCACCCTTAACTTAAAATTGTGTTGGTAAGCGTTCATTCATAGCAATTAAGGACTGGGACCCGTTACTACTTCGATACCAGGATAAAGGTTCATACTAATAGAATAGCCAAACAATACACTGCTTCAAAATGAGCCTGAAACAATATGGTGAGGTCAGTATTGCAAACATATCAACAAGTATGTACAGTTGCCTCCATTTGTAACGAGCACAGTGTCTAGTGGGTTTGGCGAGATGAGGCTCCACCTGGTTTGTTTATTCGTAAAGTAATAGTAAATGAATGGATAAAACTCACCTCCTTCAAATGTATCCATGTATACTATAGTAGTACGAGTAAACAAACACGGTGGTGCTACATTTTGCCAAACCGACCTGACGCTGTGCTCGTTAGTAATGGAGGCAACCGTACAAACTCTATGCTGCATGGTCTGACAGCTAAAAATGTTTTGCGAAAGAAAGTATCCTGGTACACTTGAACAATTATATTCATCAACCGAATTTCGACATCCACCCCAGCTCACATTTCAGTCAGAATAATATATAACCAGTGAATACCAATACACACACACAGGTAGGAATCACTCACGTACAGTACAGCAATCAATTTCAGAGCACGGCAGATCAACGCCAAAGTAAGCTTATTCACCATGACGAAATATGACTGGGATTAATGTTTGATTCCTGGACACGATGTTATTGAATGGGTGTGTGCAGGATAGGCAAAAAAACGTCAAATAAATGACATCAATACAGGTAACTTTTCGAAATCCATGTTTTAGTGTGTGTGCTATATACTGTACATCTCTTCAGCCCATGTTATTCCTTCATTATATGCATTATATGGTATAAAACAATAATACAGTAACACCTTCAATATAATTTGTCTTTTTTCATATATGCATAAATGGTAAGGTGGTATGTAATTATCCTCTTCAGTACAATATTTTTTATTTTTTGTTTTTCATTTCAGGTTACACCAGACGATCTCAGTCACCACAGAGAAGTTCCCTGCCGACCCTGATAGAGTTAAGTTAAAAATTTGCCTCGTTTGGACTCGTAATCTGTTTTCATAAGTAAAGATAAGATTTACAGTGGAAACAACTACACACACACACACAGGAATGAAAACAAAAATAAATGTAGATATACACACAACACAACACACCACTGGCAATACACACACACACACACACAGGAATGACACCAAAAATAAATGCAGATACACACACAACACAACACACCACTGGCAATATTGTCCTACACACACACACACACACACACACACACACACACACACACACACACACACACACACACAGCCCCCCTCATAACAGTGCTCGAGGGATTGTGAGAGGAGGGAGAGAGGGATTGTGAGAGGAGGGAGAGAGGGAGAGAGAAAGAGGGAGGGAGGGAGAGAGAGAGGGAGGGAGGGAGGGAGGGAGAGAGGGAGAGAGGGAGGGAAAGAGGGAAGGAGGAAGGGGAACCTGTTGAAGAGAGAGGAAGGATAAGCTGACTGAAGAGTGAGGACCAGCTTAAACTGTCAGTCTTATGAGTACCACCTGCTGCCTCATACTCACTCACTCACTCACTCACTTACTCCACTCTGCTTATCCATTCACTCCACTCTGCTTACTCACTCACTCCACTCTCATTATCCACTCGCTCCACTCTGCTTATCCACTCGCTCCACTGCCCTGTCTCATTCTACTCACCCAATCCACTCCCTCACCACTCATTCTACTCACTCACACATACCACTCACCCACATCACTCCATTCTAGATTGTTATACTCGCTGGCCTTCACTCAACACTCTCCGTCTCTCCTTAATTTGGGCAAGCCTTTGAGGTTAAGATTAGCTAGTTTAGGTTCCCTGGATGAGGTGTGTGTGTGTGTGTGTGTGTGTGTGTGTGTGTGTGTATGTGTGTGTGTGTGTGTGTGTGTGTGTGTGTGTGTGTGTGTGTGTGTGTGTGTGTGTCTAGATTAGCTTTTGTTTGTATCTTTCAAGTTCAAGGTTTATCCCTTTCTTGCTGAGATAGGCTAGATAAGGTTTATACATATCACACACACACACACAGAGTCGAGATAAGCTAGATAGGTGAAGTACAGTACATTGTATTCTGATGATGTCATTTCATTCCAACTCTGCTACTGTCTGTGTTGGGAGGGAATTCGTTTATATCATTGATTTTTTAAGACATACACCAATGACTGTCAGATCTGGAGTTTGAACCCAAGTCAGGCTGAGCACCTATATTAATTTTTGTTGACGATTATTTTGGAAACAGTTCGTGCACGGTTGACTGGTACTGTTGTCAAATTTTATTCATTATATAATATACTATTTTATTATATTAGAAAACATATTTCACTCGGTATTCGACATCTTATTTAGATTTACACGACTGATAGTAATGGTATGGTTGAATCTCGAGTAAATTTTTTGTATCACCAGGGAACCTATATACACAAATAAGCTTACAGTTTATGACACACCTCTCAAACATCCACGTGTGAATAAAACACTTCATTAATTTTACCCTCTGGCGTGCAAGTAACTCACGTGTGTTTCCAATTATTCTTCACGCCCTAGGGATAATGTTTACTTTTCCAGGTTTCAGGCGCACGCACTGACAGAAATGACCAGATAAGATTGAAACACAGAAATAACATTCTTATAATTATGGGCTGAACTTTGAATGTTACTCAGCTGACGAGTTGCAAATATCATCATTATACAGTATAATTATAAACAATTTAACATGTAAAATATTTTGTCTAGGTGTACAGTGATCCTTGTATATTTTAGGAGTTTGTGAATGCATGCTGTGTATAAACTATTATTAATGTTCTCTTATAAAATATCGATACTTGTTCTTAAATACAGTGATATTAAACTTAAACCATTAACTATTTTACCCCGATTATTGATCAACTATTTTACTAAGGTTGTGAACAATTTTATTACAAGCATCAGTCACGTGGCCATAATATGCAAGAACATTGGTCGTGCATACGATGGGCTGTATCGGTACGATAACTCCATAGACAAACAACAGAACCGTCGTATCGGTGCCACACCATCGTCAACACCATGGTTGTTCTTGAATACGGCCCATTGTACTGTACCGCCACTTCCCATCTCCCTGTCACCCTCTCCACCAATTAGTATTTTAGTATTTAGTAAGTCTCTTTATATCCCCCACCACCACCACCACTAACAACAACAACAACAACCCACTCCTCCCCCTATTACTGACTTGACTCTCTGTTACTGCCCCCTGCCTGCTATTTCTCCATTAGTGTCATTATTTGGAGCCGAGTCTGGTCTTTCTAATGGTGACCTGTTTTGGCCCCCTACTGTCGGTGCCATCACGGTACTTATAGTGGAGTTAGCCTAAGTACCTTAAGTAAGATGAACCATAAGTGTGTGTGTGTGTGTGTGTGTGTGTGTGTGTCGTAGATACCGTGCCCCACAGCCTCCAATCCGTCCTGAGTTGAATAAGATTAAGTTGTTGTTCGCTCTCATAGGTTATTACATCCTCTATTCTCCCCCTGTTTACATAATCTGAAAAGAGTTGAAATACAGGGTGTTACACGGTACCAATCAACCTGAGCTCTGCAGATATTTTCAGTCCCGATTGAGTGTTGTCGATGTACGAGAAGATTATTTTAGAGTTGGTGTACAAATTTATATGATTGTTGAGGTGGGATTCTGCTTCTATTTTTGGAGATGAATGGTTGTCGACGAATGGGAATGTGTTAAGTCCTCAAAACTATCAAACAAAACTGGTCGCTTGTAGTTTCTTTGATCATAAACTATAAACACTATACAAAGGAAGGATTAACCTCCAATTCGCCAACATTATCCCACCTCTATCTGTGGTGCTAATGTTTTATATAGGTAACTGTATAGATATATCTAGTTAACTTAAAATATCTAAGGGTAACCTCATTGTCTATACTGCGGTAATGGATGATGAACTCTCTCACGTACAAGTGACTTAAAATCAGTTAAATGTGCCTTTTATAGTCCTTCCTAAACAGATTTTTCAAGATATTAATTTTCAAGATATTCATGCATGCAATCACTGACTAAAATGACCGAACGTGATATATTTGGAAACAGTCCAAACAAATATGAAACACCAGAGGACTGACGAACTGAAAACAATCGATCAATCAACTCGCCGACACCTGCAATGTAGCCCTCATGGGAACACCACACCAGAGAGCAGTCAGGGTTCCAGAGAAATAATTCCTCCTCCAAATTTAGAGAGGAGGAATTCTGTCGTGACGTCATCAATGGACTTTTTTCACTCATTTGAGACTGGGTGGTGGTGTAGGTGGTGTAGGTGGTGATGATGGTGGTGTAGGTGGTGGTGATGGTGGTGACATTAACCCTTCATAGCAGTCCTTATGGTTGCCACTAAGAGGGTCATTCCATTGAACGAGGGGGTCGCCACATGACTGTACAAAGTTTGTTAACTCCGCCAGTCAGTTATTGCTCCGCTGTCTGCTTCAGAGGTTCATAATTGCCACAGTGCCAACCAGAAAAAGACTCGTTAGTGGAGTTAAGGAAATTTTGAGCGAGACTGTGTCTAGTTATCAAACTATGGCACAGTTCCCTTCACAAATTGTTCCGTTCGCGTGGAAAAATGTACCGGAAAATAGAAATTGCTGAACGGCAAGATGTAATACAGTCAGGAGTATAAACTTCATCTCATCTTGTGCCATTATTTAATTCTTATATAACGCCATAGTTTCTACGTATTTGAAGGCGGAAATTGAATGCATGCAAAAGTTCATTTTTTTCATATGCAAGTACTCATAAATGCCACAGAAAATTATAGTTCCGTCTTAAAACTCAATTTAATGCATGACATCCTCAGTCTCGGAGCATGAATAAGAATGAACTAAATTATAGATCTCTAGAGGCCAGCAACTGTAATAGAATGTATGAACCACCAACCACCAGCTCATCCAAAAATACACCAGGCCATAATTATAAAGATGTCCCCACTATACCTACCCCAACCCACATTTACAGCTGATACAAAAATACACCAGGCTATGATTATATAGATGTCCCCACTATACTTACCCCAACCCACATTTACAGCTGATACAAAAATACACCAGGCCATAATTATAAAGATGTCCCCACTATACCTACTCCAACCAACATTTACATCTGATCCAAAAATACACCAGGCTATGATTATAAAGATGACCCCACTATACCTACCCCAACCAACATTTACAGCTGATACAAACATATACCAGGCCATGATTATAAAGATGTCCCCACTATACCTACCCCAACCCACATTTATAACTTCATGGCCAGCTGGTGAGTTGTGAATATGATGATGGACTCCCTCACCTCCACACAGACAGATTTATACCTTCCGTTTGTCTGGTTGTATATGATTGGGTTGTTTGTCTGGCAGGGAATGCGGGCGTGTGTGTGTGTGTGTGTGTGTGTATCAAGCTACCTCTGTGTGTGTGTGTGTGTGTGTGTACCAACCTACCTCTGAGTGTGTGTGTGTGTGTACCAACCTACCTCTGAATGTGTGTGTGTGTGTGTGTGTGTGTGTGTGTGTACCAAGCTACCTCTGAGTGTGTGTGTGTATATGTGTGTGTGTGTGTGTGTGTGTGTATGTGTGTACCAAGCTACCTCCTGAGTGTGTGCTTGTGTGAGTAAACATAATCTGCATCATCCTTGAATAGACAAAGGCGTGTTATGAACTGTACACACACACACACACACACACACACACACATACACACACACACACACACACACACTAAGAGGTAGCCTGGTACACACACACACATACGCATACACTATTATGTAATCATGAATTTATTGTGCTATGCATAAGAAAGAACATATTTTTACTTTCCCGTATGAGTGAGAGTGAGTGTGTGAGTTTGAGTGAAAGTGTGTGTGTGAGTGTGAGAGAGAGAAACATGGATCTCTCCACAGCACCATTCCTTTTGTTGACTAATCCCACTACATCTGACCCGTTATTAACATCTCTCTCTCTCTCTCTCTCTCTCTCTCTCTCTCTCTCTCTCTTTCTGCTCTTTATTACTTAGTGTTATTTATCCCCTATGGTGTTATGACTGTTCAAAGTTTTCCTGTTTCCTGTGTTTCTCTTGTTCCTTCCTTTGTTGCTTTTTACAATTCCCTTTGTCTTTGTTCCTCTTTGGCAGCTGTGTGTTGGGTCTGTCAGTCTGTGTGTCAGCCTGGCATGTAGCTGATGATATATTCTCTCTCTCTATCTATCTCTCTCTCTGTCTCTCTCTCTCTCTGTCTCTCTCTCTCTCTCTCTCTCTCTCTCTCTAATAAGTACCCCAGCCTGTGTTCATACCTCTGTGTCCTCTTCTATATAAATAATACAAACAAAGAAGGGGTGTCGCTGTTACTCACGTCTTTGTGTCCTTTAATTCTGACGACACACGTATGTACACAGTATATTCAGTTAGGTTAGGATAAATTTTGTTTGGTTCAGTTAGGTTAGGATAAATTCAGTTTGTTTCAGTTAGGTGAGGTGAGATTACGTTAGGGTAAGTATGGTTAGGCTATGTTAGGTTTGGTTAGGTTAGTGTGTGTGTGTGTGTGTGTGTGTGTGTGTGTGTGTGTGTGTGTGTGTGTGTGTGTGTGTGTGTGTGTGTGTGTGTGTGTGTGTGTGTGTGTGTGTGTGTGTGTTCCTGTCTATCTGTTTACCTGCCTGTGTGTGTGTGTGTGTAAGTCTGTGATCTGGAAGAACGAGTAGAAGAGGCATGAAAGAATAATTTGAAGGAAAGAGAGAGAGATGCTGAATTAAGCAATACAGTACGAGTATGAGGAAGAGAACGAAGAAAAGAAAGAGGAGGAAGGAAAAAAAATAGCAAAGAGACAAAAGTTATCTCGCATCCAATCAGATAATAATAGAATAAAAATCTGTGGTCGATGTACAGTACAACGCCTAGGCTTCTCATTGCTTTCATCATCATCATTATCATCATCATCGTCATCATCATCGTCATCATCATCATATTCCACTGCTTTCACTAACATAAAAAAAAACATAAAAAAAAAAACATTACCTCTCAGTTGTTCATCCTCTTAAATATATTCTCCCCAAATCTTGATATTATTTCCATCCGAGCATCTTCAAATTTTATGCAACATCTTCAAGTATTATCCCCAGAAAGCTGCAACAATTTAGAATTTCGTTTACCATATAAAAACTGCAAGGTCTTCACAAAATTTCGTCCCAAGTCCAGCACTCTCAAACACACATATGTTTTTTTTTGTTTTTGTTTTTTGCTGTGAGATGCGTAGGTTCCACGTGACTCTCTATCAAACAGACAAACAAATAGATAAATAATAAATAGATCGAAAATATACAAATAGACAAATAATACGTAGATAAATAATAAACAATAATACGAATTTGGCGACCAATTGGATATTACTGAATCCCTCTTCCCATTATTACTATACTCAGGAGTAGACTAAAAAATATGCTGTGAAGTTGACCCGTGGACAGAACAAAGCCATTCCTGGATGTGAACCGATCCCCATCTATGTTTCTTTTTTCTTTTTCTTTTTTTCTTTTTTTTTTTTAACTTTTAGGGAAGCAGACAACAAGAGTTAATCCAATCTCGTCCCTGTGTCCTCTTGTCCTACGGGTCACTTTCACTTCAGTTATACCGTAAGTATTCTCAAAATTTGGGAAATAAAAAAAGGGTATTGGTTGTATGTCAGCAAATTGAATCGGACCTAATTTTTTTTTTTTTTTTTTTTATTGAATCGGTATTGTCAAAAAACGTGGTGACATTATTACCGTAAGTACATTACAATGGTCGTCTCTTGGAATTCATCGTCCGTACCATCGTATTGTTTCCCATAATAATGTGATGGGATAATTTTTTTGTAGAGTTATATTGTCCCTGCAATAAAGAGTTTTACAATATGGCACAGAGAACTAAAGTTACAGACTACAACGGAAGCTTTAATAATAATAGCAGTGACATTATAAAGATTTTGTTTAAGGACCCCCGTGATGTAGTCAGAAAATTGTAGATTAGCGAGTCCTTCAAACATTGTCACGAAACACCATGGACCTATACTGAAGAAGCTTGTTTCGTGGCATAGTCAGGGAGAATCAGAAGTCACCAAGTCTCATACCATACACGATCACAGGGTCCTTAAGAATTGGATGTTACTCATTCGTCCATGCAGTATATTCCACAAAACAGGTTAATAAAGACATGCCATTATTGAAATATTCACTTGTCAATCTCCTAAAGGCTTTTTTCCCTTCTTCTTTTCTCTCCCTCTCTCTCCACTTCACCTCACTTCCGTTACTACACTTCCCCCTCTTCTTCCGTCCCCTCACCTCCCTTCTCTGCAAAGCACCTCACCTTCCGTTTCCCTCTCTATTCTCCCTACACCTCCCCTCAACTCAATTCACCTCGCATCCTATTCTCCACCTCTTCTCCCCTCCCCTCCCCTCACCTCCCTTCTCTGCAAAGCACCTCACCTCCCCCTTCTCTCTCTATTCTCCCTTCATCTCCCCTCATCTCACCTTACATTCTATTCTCCACCTCCCCTCCTCTTCTCCCCATCTCATCATTCACCTGTCATTTCCAAGGTGACCATGTGTTACCCCTAATGAAAACATACACACATACACACACCCACTACCACCGTCCCCATAGGCCTATAGGTTATACACTATAAAATTTCTCAACCTTGTTATGATAGCTAAGATGAGGGTGACAGTTTGGTAAAGACAGTGAGTGATGATGGTGATGGTGGTGGTGGTGTTGGTGGTAGTGATAATGGTGATTGATGTTCATTGGTGGTGGCAGTTGTGGTGGTAGTGATAATGGTGATTGATGTTAGTGGTCGTAGTGGTAGTGATAATGGTGGTGATTGATGGAGGTGGAAGTAGTGGTGGTAGTGATATAGTGGTGATTTATGGTGTTGGTGGTGGTGGTGGTGGTGGTGATTGATGGTGTTGGTGGTGGGGGTAGTGATGATGGTAGTTATTGATGGTGGTGGTATTGGTGGCAGAATTTATGGTGATTGATTGTGGTGGTAGTGATAATGGGAAGTAATTATGGCAGATGATATATATAGAAACGATGATGGTAGTAATAATGATGATAATGGTGATGTTGAATGTGATGATAATAGTAATGAACAGTGTTTGATAAGTCGATAATGATAATAATATTGGTATAATGAATGATACACAATTGATAATGACGATGATAATAATGATGATGATGATGATGATGAGGAGGAGGAGGAGGAGGCGGAGGAGGTGGGAGCGGAAAAGAAGAAGGAATAGGAGGAGAAGGAAAAGACCAAGGAGGAGGAGGAGGAGGAGGAGGAGGAGGAGGAGGAGGAATAAGAGGAGGCAGAGAAGAAGGAGGAAAAACAGATTATGGATTGAAAGTGATATGTTACACTAACGACGTCGATAATGGCAGAAGAATATAACGATGTGGAGATAAACTATTGAATGATAAGTTTGATGATCAGCAATGCAATCACTTATTAGCAACATTATTATTAAGTAGAGATTTTATTGGTGATAAATTTGGGAGGATGCTGCTTCCTCCAAATTATGTCAGGAAGCAAACCATCTCAATGTTACTAATACAGGATCTGTTGTTTCGTGGTATAGTTTGGAGGAATCAGAGACCTTCAAATTCACCAACTAGAGAATCTCCCCTTAAACTGCCGTGTTATCATGAGACCGAGGGTAATAATAATGATATGCAATTAAATATATGATATGGGATGAAGTGAAGGGAATAAAAGTCAAATGTGAAGGATCAGCTTATAGATAAAATGTATTATGCTAAGTGGTCCAGGCAGGAGAGGCGTATCAGCCAAGAGGGATTAATTAAGGCCCCTGTGATCCTGTATGAGACTCGGTGGCTTCTGATTCCTCCTGACCATGCCACGAAACAAGCTCATTCACTATAGGTCGTGTTTCGTGGCAATATTTGAAGGACTCACTAACCCTCAATTTTCTTAACTACATCACTCTCTTGATAAATTGGAGGGCTACCGATTCCTCCAAACTATGCCACAAAACAGATCCCCCATCAAAGTAACATTTGAGGTGGTCTGTTTCCTGGTATAGCTTGGAGGAATCAGTAGCCCTCCAATTTGCAGACGAAAGGAGGTTATAACGATTCTATAATTATTAACTTGTGGAGATTAATGATGAAGAAGTGATACAGAAACAGAGAAGTAAAGCAATTATGGACCAACATTAATAATGATACGGAACAGAGATATTGAGACAAAGTTATAACGAAACGAAAGAGAGAACTATAAACGAAAATAAATGAAGATAACGAACGAAGTAAAGACTGAAAACTAATGATAGAGACACATGGTGGATAAAAAAAAAATATATATATATAAGAGAAAGGTAATCCTAATATACAAAAATTATATATATATAAGAGAAAGGAAAGCTGCCTGGTAATCCTAATATACTTCTGTAAGTGGTCATAATGTAATGTGCACGAAAATAAAGAAAGCATCAGTCATTACAGCTCTCCTGGTTGTAGCAAGGCGAGGGAGGATGCAAGGTGCTGAGGGGGCTATAAACTCAGAGCTGATGTGTTGTCTGGCTGGCTGATTGGTTAGTAGGAGGGAGGGAGGGAGGGAGGGAAGGGTACAGGTCTGCTGGTAGTGGTGGTCTGGTCTGGTCTGGTATGGTCTGGTGGGTTTGGCTCAAGCACACGTTTTATGCACTCGGACACACGCACATTATCTTTACTTATACACACACACACACACACACATTAGGCTATCTTTACTTACTTACACACACACACACACACACACACGTACGCGCGCATTACCTTTGCTTGTACTTACATACACACACATCATCATCATTATATTTGCTTTTTTCCTTGTCTTGTCATCTCCTACATTCATTTCCTCTCTTCCATTCATCATTTCTTTATCTCTACCTTGTTATCTTATCTTCATCTTGTTGTTTTGTCATGTCCTTCACTCATCTCCTCACCCCATCCCTTCATCTCCTTCTCACTACATGATATTTGTCTGTAGGTGTGAGGTAATATAGGTGAAATTGACCTTGATTAGCCTGATATAACGTACAAATGACCTCCACCACTCTCACCCTTGTTTCACTGTCATTATTAGTCACTAGAACTTCATCATACAATTTTAGCTTTTTTCACTTTCATTACTCATTCCTCACTTCACCCTTCCCTTCCATTACTCATCCCTCACTTCACCCTTCCCTTTCATTACTCATCTCTCACTTCACCCTTCCCTTTCTTCATTTCAATATTCAATTAATCTTAAATGTGCACAATTTGCTTCTCTTATCTTCATATTCTTACCTTTACTCTCTCCCTACTACATTTTCACTATTTATTTCACCTTCTCTCTCTCTCTCTCTCTCATTCACAACACTCGTTCACTAAAAGCTTTCTTCTGCTTCATGCACTCTCCTGTTCTTCTAACCATTATATTATACACATTTGTCAACTACATGACATTGTATATTCTTCACCTGTGTGGCTTTATTTATACAAGAGGATATTATGTCATTCGTTCTCACAGTGTTTTTCTCAGCCATTCACTCACCATTCACTGCACATTCCTCACTTCGCCTCCACTCCCACCCTCACCAACAATGTCTTCCCTCTCCTTTTTTCACTGTACTTCCACATTTCACTACTCCTTCACCGTTCATTATCCTCCTTTCACTCTCCTCCCTATGCATCTTCACCGTTCACTACACCTTCACCTTTACCGTTCATTGTACACCTCCTCTATCCTCCCTCTGCATCTTCACCATTCACTACACCTTCACCATTCATTGTACAGTACATACATACCTCAACTGTGCCTCCCTCCTCACCTTCACCGTTCATTGTACAGTACATACATACCTCCACTGTCCCTCCCTCCTCACCTTCACTCTTCATTGCATCTTCATTAATCACAAGGGAAAACCTGTGTCTCTATTTGCCATTTAGGGAACCGAAGCCGTGAAGCCCATCTCATATTTCTCCTACTGTTATAGAAACTGTGTCACGGTCCGTCAGGTCTGTTGTTCCATCCACCTTCTGTGTCAGTATAAGGTCTGATGGAAGGGGAAGGCCTACATTAGTGTTCTTTGTCTGGACTCTTCCATTGTAGTGTGTAATGTAGCCTACAGTTGTCGCCAAAATACTCTCCCTCCTCATGTATATACTGTATATGCCTTTCAGTAACCCAGAATACTTACCACTTAGTAACTCTAAAGGGAAAACAAATGTATTAGTGATTCCTTTTGTATGGTGATGTCTATACAGTATTGCCTATATAACTGTATACTCATATATAGTTGAAGGCTCTTACATAGAGTTACATAGAATCACAGATCACAACAGACCTTACGGTCCACACGTGGTGATCTTCATTTGCATAGTGGGGGATGAGAGAGTGGAACATCCGTAGTGCAAACAACTGTACACAACAGACACGGAGGAAAGGCAACGAACGGACCAATATTTACAAAATGTATCCAAGTGTATGGAACATAAAAAAAATCCCAGCTCTTCCGGGCCTTCCTCTCTTGCCCAAACTATCCAAAGGTTTTCAAATATTGTTTTCCTGGATGCAGTTAGAGTTTTCCTGTGTATACTTGCATTTTTCTGGACGTGTCTACATTTTTCTCCGGTCCACAGGTAAAAAAAGAATAGAAAAATGGTGAAAAATGCAAGCGACCATACAATCCATTTCAAGATATTTTTTTACTAAATCTACAGATGGTCAGGTGTACAAAATGGTTGTCCCAGTCTGTACAATTGCCTCCATTCCCGTGTTACTCACCAAGCAATCCAAATCTTCCCCGAATGTAAAGTTTTCGTTCTAATACTTTGAGTCCAGCTATTTGACTCTGTATCCCCACTGAGGGGGGGGGGGGAGGGGGGGAGATGTGAACGTGCATGCAGTCCTTAGTTCAAAGCTCAAGGGATTCATACGTAAAGGAAAGGGATGACTGACACTAAGTTACAGACTATTCCTGTATATTAATTATATTGCACATTGAGTAACTCTAAAAGATATATTTTTGTGAGAGAAAACTTTAAACACTGCGACCTAGAATGTATCTACGTTTACCATTTTCTTAATAGAGTCATCCCAAAACTATATTTCAATCATATATTCACTTATCACTTTATTTATCTTAATTACTTTGAGACTATATACCTCAACTAAGGTCCACTGGCTAGGACTAATTGTGATAGGTAAAGCCTCTTACTTGCAAAGTGAGGATATCGACTGTCAAAATAGATCATGAACTATACGAGTAGATAAACAAGTAACAGGAGGGTGACGCCGGAGTGAAGGCAACTGGACACTTCAAAAACTTTTCATCTAAAAATACAATAGTTGTTTAAACGAAAGAAAAAAGGATGATAATGCTGAAACAAAACTTTTCATGTAAAAATGTGTCTTTAGTTTATAATTAGAATGCTTTCAATTATTGTCTTCCACAAGCTGATAAGAATTCCAATCATCGTAAAACTCTCTGCTATTATATTCATCAAGTGACTCGAGGGATCCTACATGTTCTCACAATAGTACACAGTGTTGGTAAATCTGGAGTGAAAAATTACTCCAAACTACTCCAGGCAACAGGACACCATTATTTTTGTTAATCCGGTCATGTTTCCTGACATACTTTGGAGGAATCAAGGTGCTCCAATGTAACAATAGTGTACTACCCCCCTTAAACACAAATTACTCTATTTATACCAACAATCTTTTGAGGAACAGCAGTAATTAGTTCTTTCTCTTGGCGTGTAATTGTTTCATTCTTTTTGTGAGTATGATTAAGCCGTGGTATGTGTTTGTGTGTCTGTGTCTTCATAAGCTATAGAGTGTGTGAATTTGTATACAATCGATACTTGTGTTTTGTGTTTAAAAGTAAAGCCGGATTACTTTTGAACTCTTGAGACGAAAGAATTATCAACACCCAGGTTTAGAAGCATACACGAGTGTCTATCAAGTTGTGATTATTATTATTATTATTATTCGGGGGGGGGGGATCCACTGAGGTCGCATTTCTTTATATATTGTATCCTCATAAATCTTGGTATGGACAACTCTGAACTCAGCATATAAACTTCTGTTAAACCATTTCTGAGTAAAATTATTTTAATATTGCAATATCTCTCACATTACATCTTGCGGGTGCCAGTGGGGTGTACTGTCTTGTGGGAGTCAAGGGGGGTGAGGGAAACGTATCGTACTGTATACTGCATAACCTGTTTACTGCATCACTTACACTACACCATCATAGTACTGTACTTCAATACTGATTCATTATTGGTGTTTTGTGTTGAAAAAATGACACATAGTAATGTAAAATACAGCTTTGGTGTTTCATTTATGGTTAAACTGTATTCAAGATGTGGTATGGTGTTCGATCAGTGGGAGTGGTTCAGGTATTCGAAGCTTTTGAGTGGCGAGGTCGAGAGTGTTTGTTGAGGAACGAGACAGTGAATGAGAGGAATGCTTAAGGGAATATTAGTGTTGGTATATCTGGAGCAACTAATTCCTCTAAACTATTCCAAGCAACATGACATCATCATTTTTGCTAATTTGATACTGTTTCCTGACATACTTCGGAGGAATTAAGGCACTCCAATATATCAAAAGTATACTATTGTATGTGAGTATGTGTGTGTGTTTATAGGTCACTCACCATGGTAACAAACCCAATTATCTCCCAGATGCCAGATTTCACTACGTACCAACATGAAATAAATACAACTTGTTAATATTTCACTAGAACTTGATGACAATAAAAGAAAAACATAAACGTATACAATTCATGCGAAGAACAATAGAAAGAGAATCAACCAATTTTAGCAATAGGCCTACAGTTATCGTTATCTTGATGTTGGTGGGAGAAATGATTGGCTTGGTTCCCGTTCAATAGATGGCAGCACTAGATCTACATTCACATCCCTGTTGCTGCTAATGAATGAGGCTAAGTTTCCCTTCTTACTACTGTACTCTCACTGGAGTGGAAACATTGTGTCTGGGAAGCTGCTAGTGCTGTGATGAGATTAGTGTGTGTCTCGTACCCAGCAGGTGTGTTGTGTTGTGTTGTGTTGTGTTGTACTCTAACTATTCTAACTTTGCTTTCTAACCGCGTTACGTAAGACCCTCCACACACATACACACACATTCTCTCTCTCTCTCCCTCTCTCTCTCTCTCTCTCTCTCTCTCTCTCTCTCTCTCTCTTACACAGTGATAACACACCCAAAGTGCCGTATGCTGTAAAGTGGGACTGAAATGACACTCTACTCTTCCTGGTGATAATAAAGGAGATGATGGTGTTTATAGTGATAGTGATTGGTGATGATAATAATGATGACACAATTCGTACTTTTTGCCTCTCCGCTGAGGAATGGTGACGGTACTGGAGATGGTGTTTATAGTGATGGTGATTGGTGAGGGATGGTGACGGTAGTGGATATGGTGTTTGTAGTGATGGTGATTAGTGATGATGATAATTGGGGTTGGCATAATCTCTGGATCATCACAGTTCCCCGAGGATTACAGAGACGTAACCTACACATCATCGGTGAGTGTTGCTTTAAGTTCATTAATGGCATGGAGTTATTGAGTTCATATCTCTCTGTGTCGGACTTTGTGTATCTGTCTACATCTTTATTACTGTATATCACTTTATTATCTCCATCTCTTCACTAATATTTTGAATGGCAATACCGATATTTCACGTATGTTAAATTATGTCCGCATTATTATATGATATTCAGCAATAAATTACGTTTGCTATGCCCGGGCATTTATTTCTTACAGATTAATAGGCGTGTCAATATTTGTTCTGTCTCTTGATGTCAGTTATTGGCCCAATTTTTAAATATTGAATGTGTATTATATATTGCGACGTCTGTTAAACCTATACTGTATACAACAATGTTAGTTAGTCGTCTCATCCTGCCATGTCCTCCTTCACACCACTAACACTTGACTCCTCCAATCCTCTATCCCACCTGCTCCTCCACCAATCCTCCATCCCTTCCTGCTCCTCCACCATTATACCATCCTCCATGCCCCTCTACCAATAGCCCCATCCCTCCCCCCTGCCCCTCCACCAATATACCATCCCCCTGCCCCTCCACCAACCCAGCACCAACCAACGATCTCCCCTGCCCCTCCACCATCCCCATCCCTCCCTACCCCTCCATCAACTCCCCATCCCTCCCTACCCCTCCATCAACTCCCCATCCCTCCCTACCCCTCCACCATCCCTCATCCCCCCTGCCCCTCCACCATCCTTTCCGTCCCCTACGAGTCACTCCTTCCCTTTAATAAATGGTTCGAGCCTTGGGTTCGAGTGGTGTTGACAATTCGTGGCTCAGGGTTACGAATATTAGGCTACTGTTTAGGATAAATGTAACAACGTTGTATTGGCTGCTTCACTTCTCATTTTGTTCGAGTCTTGATCTACATGGAATGCTTTACTACATATTAATTAGGCTGGATTTGTATTGGATATAAAAAGGATTATATGACAACGGTATACTGTACTATAATAGTTTACTGCCTGAATATATTTTTTAATAGTTTACAATAATGAATAAGGTTAGATTACAACTCGACCTACATTACCATCCTCTCTCCTCATTAGATTAGTTTCTGCTTAAGAAATCGAAGAGACTCCAACTCTCTCATCATGCAACAGTGAATGTGTAACCAAATTGTGACGAAGGAAAACAGTTAACTTCACTTCAATTACCACAACAGAGCAGCAAGTAAATGTTTGTACCCTCCCGCTTCAGTCTCCCCTTGACAACACCTCTTTACCCTCCTCTTTTTCCTTCAACTGTCCCTCTTTTCTTTTCATTTCCTTCCTGCTTGCTGTCACACCTCTCTTATCACCTTTTTCTGGCGCTATAGGACCTCGATGTTGCGGCGCCTAATATACATCAATCAATCAATCCTCTTTTTCCTCCTCCCAACACACGCACTCCCCCTTGATTATTGTATATTTTCGTCGTACACCATCGAAGCGTCTGCTATTATAGTACAGAACCAGAAGTATTATTTTCCAGGAATTGTAATCACCATATGTTGCCATACAAATATAGCTGAGAAAGATTTTGCCATTCCATGCAGAGGGGGAAACATATTGACATGTCACATTATTTGTATGGTCAATTATTCTCATCACACAAATCTCCCTTGAAGCCAAACTTGCGTCTAATTTCGTGTGAGCGTTGTTTTTTTCTCAGACAATCTTCGTCCAGAAATAGATGGGATAAATACATAGACACACAAGGAGCAGACCACAACACTCATAGACACAATACAACACACACATACTCTTCTCCGGATGCACCTCCATACACATATCACTCACGAGTTACAATACAGTGATACATTACTATGGATGAGCGTATAACCAGAGAATCGAGATAAATGTTTCCATGTGTAGGTCACTTGTAAATCTCACATTCATTATGATACTAAGGACAGGTAATTAAAACATATTACCATCAAACGCAAGAACAATTGTGTGTTAAGAAATTCTAAATAGCACAAAGTCTTCATCTAACCACATACCAATCCATCTATCTCAAAAGATGTCACAACTCCTGCCATCCGTCATAAGAAGGTCACATATAATGGGACGTGGCGGCCACCAGTATATTGGACCTTCCTCCCCCATCCTTCATTCACAGCCTACGACTTCACCATAATCAATCTGTTTTCGTCACCTCCTCTCTCTCTCTCTCTCTCTCTCTCTCTCTCTCTCTCTCTCTCTCTCCTGTACTTTCTTTATTTTCCTTTTTGCTCTGTTCTCCTCTTTCATTTCATGTTTATGTTCTTCGTCTTTTACTCATATACCTCTCTTGCTCCGTCCTTTCCATCTCTTCCTTCATCCCTCTCTTCCCCACATGTTCTTACTTCCCTGCCTCCCTCTTTTCCCTTGTTATTACCTCCCTCCCTCTCTCCTTCCCTCCATCTTTTCCCTAGTTCTGAGGCCCGTAGTTTTAAAAAAATTGAGGGCCCTTACTGGAGCTCTATGAACCCTCCAAATAATCCAGGCCACAGAACGCTTCCGTGTTTCTAATAGGGAATCTGTTGCCTGGAGTAGTTTGGAGAATTCATAGATCTCCAGTAAAGGCCCTCAATTTTTTTTAAACTACGGGTGTTACCTCCCTCACTTATCACCACCACCATCACCATCATTATCATCATCATCAAGTTGTCTCTCTAGTTCGGAAAGCCTCATATAATCCTACCCTAAAATTCCTTGGAGCAGCGAGGGAGTCTTGTGAAAGAGCTCAAAACTTTCCCGCCAAAATCTGCCAGAGTATCGAGGGGGATTTTCCGCTAAAGCTTCATAATATTATTAAAGTTGATGGCATCGCCGTAACTTAGTTCTGCCCGGTAACAACTATTGCACCTTCCTGTCTCACACCACACTACACAATATTAACATTCACACTTCATTGCCGACGCCACACTACACTATAATGTATTCCCACTTCATTCCTAACAACATACTGCATTATATCACATTCCTACTTCATTCCTGTCACACACAATGCCACATTCCCACTTCATTCCATAGGCTACACCACATCACACTACATAATTATTACGGTGTATATAATTTAGCACAAACTGTTAAATTGGCCATATCTCTCTCTCTCTCTCTCTCTCTCTCTCTCTCTCTCTCTCTCTCTCTCTCTCTCTCTCTCTCTCTCCACACACGTCGTATCAATAGAAACCATCAATAATGAACTTTTAATTAGTGGTTCAGTCAATATAGGCTGGACGGAGCATTGGCACTTGTTGTGGAGGAGGATACTTTTTTTCATTACGACTCTCTATTTGTTTTGTTTGTATCTCTTCGATTTTTTTTAATACATGCTACATAGCGTGAATAAAACTATAGCGTGTATAAATTACAGGCTTAATCGTCAATACATTTATCTTTTCAATTGTACAAAACTTTCCAAGGATAGGTGAGAACATGGTATCAAGAATTACATTTTTATTCCATTTTTTAAGGGAGCCTGTGATCAAGTATGAGACCCTGGTGCTGGTGGCTTCTGATTCCTCCTGACTATGCCAAGAAACAAGCTGCTTTTATGTAGGTGATATTTCGTGTCTATATTTGAAGGATTCACTTAGGCCTAACCTCCAATTTTCTGATCTTGTGGGTCGCTCGTTCAAAGTTTTAATGAGCCTATAATAATGTTGTGGTGGATATCGGAATCCATTATTACCAACATTCATTAGTTTACACACTCCATCATTATTTAAAGGAGATCATATGTTGCCAAAGGAGGTCATCTGTTGTTGTAGGAACCTTCCATAATCCGAATCAAACTATAAAATTGATACCTCACAACCTGTATATTTTTATAGTCATATTGAATGAATCTTTTAAACCAATATTACAGACACCAACACCTTCCATAATCCTAATCAAACTATAAAACTGATACCTCACAACTTGTATATTTTTATAGTCATATTGAATTAATCTTTTAAACCAATATTACAGACACCAACACCTTCCATAATCCTAATCAAACTATAAAACTGATACCTCACAACCTGTATATTTTTATAGTCATATTGAATGAATCTTTTAAACCAATATTACAGACACCAACACCTTCCATAATCCTAATCAAACTATAAAACTGATACCTCACAACCTGTATATCTTTATATTCATTTAAACCAATATTACAGACACAAACAACAGCTATAGTTGGGCATGATTTTACGAGACCGTTTCATTGGAAGTGAGATGTAGGACATTTTTTTCCCGTGACAGTACTATGATACTAAAAAAAATATATACAGTATATATATATAAAATAATAGCTAATTTCCTGAGCAATGCAGCCACGAAATGACTGAATTACATGCATGTGATTCCTACTTTTATATATCCTATGCTAGTTAGGCCCCAGTTATAGTGTATGAAAATTGGAGGGTTCTGATTCCTCCTGCTCTATGCTACGATACAAGTTACTTCAATATAGATGGAGTTTCAGGGCAATAATTAAAGAACTCATGTACGTAAAGTCATGGTCTAATATACTGCAACCTGGTAAATAAAAGCGAGCTGTTTGAGTGAATTTTATGAACCAAAATTGCACACACCAACAGCTATAGTTTCGGATCATTTTTCGAAGCCATCTTATTGGAAGGTGTTGCAGTACATTAGACCATGACTTTACCTTCAATTAGTCTATCTGACTATAAATTAAATGGATTGTATATTTTTGGTACATTTTAGAGGACATTGATTCCTCCAAAGTATATATGTCAGGAAACAGGACCAGATTAACAAAAATAATGGAGCCCTGTTGCTGGGAATAGTTTGAAGGAATCATTATCCCAAAAAATGCCAAAACTATACCCACCCCTTAAGCTACAGTAGACAGACAGACTGACAGACAGGGAGGGAGATGTGAATTATTAGAGATTTATTTACAAACTGTACATTCATGATTGATTGAACAATTTTTCACGAATTGAATTTATTGTGAGGCGTATGGAGGTATTAAGGGTTGGTTATAGGATGTGTACCGGTATGTGTGTGTGTATTTCAGTATTATTTGAAAGGATTAGCATATCAGTTCAGTCAGTCCAATCATGTGTGTTTTCAATATTTTGTAAACGGATTAGTACATTAACCAATCAGTCTAATCATGTGTATTGATCATTTTTATATGGATTAGCACATCAGCCAATCAGTCCAATCAGTGTAGTCAGTAGATTAATTATCAGATATGTTTTCAATCAGTCAGTAAGTCAGTTAGTCAGTCAATAAGTCAGTCAATCCACCAATCAACATATGAATCCGTCAATCAGTCCATCAATTCATAAAACAGTCAGTCAGTCAGTCAGTCAGTAAATCTACCAGTCAATAAATCAGTGAGTTAGTTAGTCAGTCAATCAGTCAGTCCTTCATTTTGTATGGATGTAAACATGTATATTTTACTGTCGGCTGTAGTGTAAAAAACTCGCTGCCATATCGCTGTTATTGTGATGCATATAAAAGAGATGGTGTGGACATGTTTGACTAGACGTGTGCTTACAATAACACGACTTACTCAAACCATTATTATTCTGTAGTGTTGTTAGAAGTAGTTGTTAGAGGGAGGAAAAGCGAAGTGAGATGAAGGCGAATAGGACAGGTGAAGAAAGAGAGGACAAACAGGAAGGAGAGGATTGGAGAAGAAGGAGAGAAGTGAATGAGAAGAAAACAGGTGTGGAAGAATTAAACAAGGAAAGATAGAAACAACAGGTGAGGAAGCCTGCAGAGAAGAGGTAAAGAAATAGAAGACAGGTATGATGAAGGAAGATAGACGAGGAAGGAGAGGTTGAGGACAAAACAGGTGAGAGGACAGTAATGAAGGACACACCATCAAAGACTCAACTAAACTATAACATGCTTCGTATAGTGGCTGGAGAATACACAATGTCATGGCTTCCAAGGTAACGAGCCAATTTGCTGTTCATTGTGGGTCGGGAGTAGCAACTTATAAAGTAGTTAGAAGTCATTTTGTCGCCTCTTTTGGGGGGAGATTTTCACGTTCCATTGTTGTTTACATCTTGCGAAGAGGCTTTGTTCCTTCATCACTCCTGTTTTACTATTTCCAAATAATAATTTTCTTTCTCTTGCTTCTTCCTCCTCCTCTTTCTGTTCCTCCTGCTCTTCTCCCCCCCCCTCCTATACATCTTTCTCCTCCTTCTCCTCCTCCTCTTTCTCCCCCTCTTTCTCCTCCTTCTCCTCCTCCTCTTTCTCCTCCTCCTCTTTCTCCTCCTTCTCCTCCTCCTCTTTCTCCTCCTGCTGTTCCTCCTCTCCTTTCTCCTCCTCCTCCGTCAATCCCATCCCATTCTCTTCTCCAAACGTTCTTGTTTCTAAAAGATGACACATTTCCTCAGTCTTTCATCATCATTATGCCTCTTCCTTCTTCTTTCCCCTGTCCTATCCATCCATCGTCCCTCCTTCCTTTCTTATCTCCTCTTTCCCCCTTTCAGCCTCATTTTTCTTTCCCCGCCTGCCTTCTCCACCGGCACCTACTTCCCTTTCCTCCCCCTTATCACTCTTCCTCTTCCTTTCCGCTCCTCCGTCTTCCCAGTCCTTCTTTTTCTTCCTTTTAATCAACCTTCTTTTACAACGACGTTTTAATTAACGTTTTGCCACTGGTAGGATTCTGTTTAGAGTGATTACGACTGCTGGTGTAAATATTGCCAGAGTCAACTGTTTTCCTAATCTAACCCGAGATGTCAATTTCCTGATGTAAGATAGTTTTGAATGCCATTTTTTTCGTATGTAGCTGCCAATATTAACTTTCGTAATTTTAGCATTCCTTCTGACATGAATTTTTTTTGTTTAGTGTTTGGTTGTGCTTTATTGATTTATGTTATTTTGTGTTAATGAAATATTGCACAGTTGCATCGTTCGTCAGTACTTATATTAATTCTTTCTAGTATGTGTAAAAATGATTGGTAAAAATAAATCATACACACACACACACACACACACACACACACACACACACACACACACACACACACACACACACACACACACACACACACAGACACACACACACACACACACACACACACACACACACACACACACACACACACACACACACACACAAACACACACACACACAAACACACACACACACACACACACACACACACAATTCAAGAAGGGTGGGCCGGGATGACCTGGGAACTTAAGAGAGAGCAAGTTGTGTCACCGAAACTCTTCAATCCCTTCTGAGCCAAGGAAGTAGAAGATAACTGTGAGAAAAAAACCACGTGTGTAGGAAGAGAAAAGGTTTCAGTTTTTTGTTGAGGGATTACTACAGTGTTGGTAAATTTGGAGTAAAAGAATCCTAAAAATTATTCCAAGTAACAGGACACCATTATTGTTTTTAATCTGGTTCTGTTTTCCGGTATATTTTGGAGAAACCAATGTATACTTTTCCCTTAAGCCCACATTATTAAGCAAAGCCGACATTATTAAACTGATGTAGGATATGTGGGTTCTAAGTACACATTGAATTCATAGCAATACATAATTTCCATAAGCAGGAAGGCTTTATGAACAAATTTGTAGCAAACTCCTCTTCCGCCATGCATTTCGCTCCATTATCATTTAATTAAAATTCCATTAGATTATAATTAATTGCTTCACCCCACATTATAAACCGATGAATGAGTCTGTGTCGTATTAACAACAGTCTCTTGTTAATAATAGTCTCTTGATATTTGTAAGTGTCTAAGGTCGATATGGCAGCTCGTCACTCAGGAGGTGTGTACTGGTTTTAAGGGGAGGATACGCTATTGATACATTGGAGTCCCTTGATTCCTCCAAAGTATGCCAGAAAACACACCCATATAAAGAAATATAATGGTATCCTGTTGTCTGGAGTAATTTGGAGGAATCATAATCTCCAAAAATGTCAGAACTATACCCTGCCCTTAATCAGAAGTAGTCATTAGTTTTAAACATTCTCAGCCACATCAAGTATTAATTAAGGAGGCACGGCAGCACAGTGTTCATAAATCCGGAGCAAATTAATCCTCCAAACTGTTCCTGTAAGCAAGAGTTCCCCGTTATTTCTGTTAATCTGGTCCTGTTTCCGTACATACAATGGAGGAATCAAGGCACTCCAGTATATGAAAGTATACTACATAGCTCATATCCATTTTTTCAAGATTATTATTATGTTATTACTCATAGAAATAGTAAGAAATAAATCCATTTGGAGATGGGATTACTCTATGCCGAGGTTCTACGCTCTTGTTTCATTGAGTTTCGCCATTATTTTCTTTTGTCTGTTTGATTTTATATGAACAGTAAATATCATCTTCAATTTCTCGTTTTATATATATATATATATATATAACATTTTCCTTTGTAGAGGTAGCATTGCAATCCCCTAATCTCAGTACTAATAGGATCCTACGTTTCTTTTAACGTAACATTCGATTGGGCTCAGCCAATCAAGATCTCAGTTTCATTTACCATAGCGCATTTTACTTTATATAGCGTATGATGAAATCTAGTCCAGAGATATCTGTCCGGGTATATCTGCGGTATAGTATATACAGTACAGCTGATGGGTCAAAAGGTGCTATTACGGCCCATATTCAAAATCATTGTTGGTGCATACGATGGCGTGGTACTGGTACGATGGCTCCATAGACAAACTAACTGAGCCGTCGCGTCGTATTGATACCACGCCATCATAAACATGACGGATGTTCTTGCATACAGCCCTATATATTACCGAGTAAGGCTTGGGTTTGGTTGGTTTGGTTATTAATAAGGATTAACGCCTGTCAACTTCATAATGGTCATGAAAGCGATTTACTGTACTTGTAGAGGGATGTTTATAAAGAGTGTATGATTATAATAATTATGTCCGTGGGTGTGTTTATGGGAATGCATGTGAAGTCTACGTATCTGTGTGTGTAAAGGATGCATGTGGAACTGTGTACAGTACAGTACATATGTGTGGTGTGATGTCTGTGAGTGTGTGTATGTGTATGTAAGGGATGACGGTCACCTGGGCAATACCACAGTGTACAGTAGGTATGTATGGTGTAATGTCTCTTGAGTGTTTTGTGTATATAGGTAAGGAAAGCTATACAAATCATATATTATTATATTGTATATGGTTAGCCCACTGAGATTACCGGAGCTGGTGTACGCAGGCAGGGTGATTGTATTCTGTCTCGTCATTTCATTACTGATTTTTCTTCTTCACCCTCGTCTTACCCTCTATTTTTATTTCTTCCAGCCCCTCCTTTCTCCTTACCCCCCCCCTCCCCCCCTACTGTCCTAGTTCACCTCATGTGCATTCATTTCCTCTTCCCATTCCCTCCCTTCCTTTTTCCTGTTTCTTACCCTCATTTCTCTCTCTCTCTCTCTCTCTCTCTCTCTCTCTCTCTCTCTCTCTCTCTCTCTCTCTCTCTCTCTCTCTCTCTCTCTCTCTCTCTCTCTCTTCCCCAACCTTACCAGAACAAAGCTCCCCCACCTCTCTCGTCACGTCTCCTCACCTCCTATACAACTACACACGTGGAATCCTTAACTTTTCCTTATTCCAGTAAGTGATGCACAAGCTTCTCCACGACCTGAAACTTATCGTGTTGTGTATGATTTTTTTTTTTTTTTTCACACTTTGGTCCTACCGTCCTTCACTTTATTTTTTAGGTCCTTGTCTCTTCTCCTTCTCTTCTATATTTTCTGGTTTCTCCCTTCCCTTTTCTTTTCTTTCCTATTTTTTTCTCGTCTATTTTTTTTCTTTTCTTTTTATATATCCTCCTCATCCACTTTTCTCTCACTTCCCTCATTTTCTTTACTTTCTCACCTCCCTCATCTTCCTAACTTTCTCTTCTATCACCTGCTCTTTCCTTTCCCTCCTCCCTCATCTTCTTCCTAGCTTTCTCTTCTATCACTTCCTCTTTCCTTTCCCTCCTCCCTCATCTTCTTCCTAGCTTTCTCTTCTATCACCTCCTCTTTCCTTTCCCTCCTCCCTCATCTTCTTCCTAGCTTTCTCTTCTATCACCTGCTCTTTCCTTTCCCTCCTCCCTCATCTTCTTCCTAGCTTTCTCTTCTATCACCTCCTCTTTCCTTTCCCTCCTCCCTCACCGTCCTTCCTTTCCCTTCAGGCTGTCACAATACATACAGTACTCTCCACCTGCTCTGCATAAATCTGAATACATTACTCATAAAAGAGGACCTGGTGTGAGTCTAAGAACATACATCTCTCCAGGGCTTATCAGATATCGGGTCCAGAAGCCTGTTGCCACCTGCCTGTCCTGAGAAAAACAAATAAGATATACGGTAGTACAGAATAGAATGTTCAGCCAAACACCAGTACTGAAGGCTGTTTGTTACCTTTTGCCTGTCCTAGGAAAAACAAATGATATATAGTACAGGATAGACGGTTCAGTCAAATACGGGTATTTTAACTCTACTTAATTTTTTTTTTTCACACCAAACTAGAATCTTCCCTCCTTCCCTATTTCCTTCATCTTATCTTCTTTTGGTCTCTTCATTTCATCTCGTTCTATCGGAATCACGTTTTAATTTCATCCCTTCTACACCCTCTCTACCTTCCAACTTTCTTTCCTTCCATCTCGTCATCATCCGGCATAATCCTCCTTCCCTCTCATCTTCAGTCCCCTCTCCCTCTCATCTTCTTTCATCTCGTTTTCCACTCCTCTCATGTTGCGACCTCCTCCTCCTCCTCCTCCTTCTCCTCACCTTCCTTCCCCTCACCTTCCCTCACTTCACCTCACCTTTCTTCCCCTCACTTTCCTTCCCCTCACCTTCCCTCACCTCACCTTCCTTCACCTCTCCTCACCTTCCTTCACCTCTCCTCACCTTCCTTCCCCTCACCTTCCCTCACTTCACCTCACCTTCCTTCCCCTCACCTTCCCTCACCTCACCTTCCTTCACCTCTCCTCACCTTCCTTCACCTCTCCTCACCTTCCTTCACCTCTCCTCACCTTCCTTCCCCTCACCTTCCTTCTTTGATCCAACAAGCAGCTTACAGGTCGTCCTTAGGTGGTCAGGTAATTACTGTTCCTCTGTGACTCACCTTTAGTCCCCACACGAATAGGTAAGGTCAAGTTAGATGATATTAATCAGGTTAGATTAGGTCAATAAGGTCAGGTTGGATTAGATTAATATTAGGTCAACATCAGGTCACGTTGGAGTTAGGAAAGAGCGAGTAAAGACCGAGAAGAGTGTGGTCTGACACACAGACAGACAGACAGAGGGGAGAAATAAGACTGTAAAGAAAAATAAGAAAGAAGACATTATTAGAGGGAAAATGACAGACAGACAAACAAATCTAAGGACAGTGAAAAAAAATTAAATGACCAATGGGGGGGGGTTTGATCTCAGTACCCCTGCAGCCAAAGCCGAAGGCTGGTACCGATTCGCCACTCGGGCAGCTTACCTGGACAACGTCGGGTATCGCTGCTAGTACATAATAATATACCTTGTACCTGGACATACTTAAAGGGGTAGTAAAAGTGTTGGACCAACCGATTCTTCCAAACTATTCCAAGCAACACCACCATTATTTTTGTTATTAAACTGGTCCTGTTTCCCGAAATACTTTGGAGGAATCAAGACGCTCTAATGATCCAAAACTATACTATGACCTTAATTATGTTAGCAAGGAGGCGGCGTGAGTGTGTTTATCTAAAAAGGAGGAGGATAAAATTTAATATGATGGGATCTCATTCACCTTCCTCTCTCTCCTCCCTCTCTTAATTAGTTTGGACTCTCATCCCACAAATATCATCTCGTAATTTTGACATGTTTACTTTTATGGTTTCCTTCTTATATCTTTACCATATATATTTTTTTATGATTTACAATTTTTCTTTTTCGTTTTTTATTTTATCTTTAACATGTTATTGATATGAGTAACGATTTTTCTTTTTTATTTCTTTATTTTATATTAACCAAGTTATAGTTTCTAAAATTTGCTATTTTTATTTTCCTTTTCGTTCTTTACTACCGTTCGTTCGATACATGTTTGGATATATTTACGGTTGTCATGCTTTATGTTCGAATTCGATTGCCCCTGATTGCTCCAAACCATACCACTAAACAGACCATCCCTGTATTAATGTACTATTAGGATCTGTTTTGTAGCATAGCATATTTAGGAGGTATATGATTACTCCATACATTTCCAAGAAACAGACTGTTACCACAACCTCAACTAATTTTTGTCTATTCTTTTATATATTTAGCAAGAACCGGTAGCATGCAATGTGCAGAAAGTGTCTGATCCTCTTTATAAGAAGCTGCCTGGAGTTACCTGAGCACGAGAGGAATGTAATGTATGTTGATTCAAAAAGAGGGAAAGAGGTGACATTCCCTTCACTCACACAGAGGCTTACGACCTTCAGCTGCCAACCTCGTATCTGTATGTGAGTGAATGAGAGATGGAGAGTGAGTGGAGAAGTTTCCATCAACGTCATATATATATATTTATTTATTTATATATTAGAATGAATGAGCGTGTAATGGAGTTAGGGTGGAAAAGTTTTAATGGACTTGGTGAAGGAACTTAACATCATCGTCAACAACAAAATTCCAATAATATAAGGGAGTCGTTCATGTTGGAGAATTATAGGGTTACTAAATCCCCCCAAAAAAATTATGCTGCAAAACAGATCCCTCGTCTACTGGTATATTACAGTGGTCTGTTTCCTGGCAAAGTTTGAAGGAATCGGTAACACTCCAATACCTTCAAAACAAATTTAATAAGGTTACTCATTACATATCCAGGTCACACACACACACACACACACACACACACACACACACACACACACACACACACACATACACACACACACACACACACACACACACACACACACACACACACTACCCCAACTCTACCGTATGAAGCACTCATCTGTTTAATTGATGGGGTAATCTCTTGTAAAATTAAAGGACTATTTCGGTTCCTCCAAGCTACAGTATATCACAAAACAGGCGCCCCATTGGATCACTAAGGTAGTCAGTCTGTTTCATGGCATAATATGGAGGAATCAGTAGACGTCAACTAGGCTTAATTAAAATCACTAACTAATTTCTATGGTGTTGTGGTTTTCAATTATTTTAGTCATTACCGTCTTGGCTCACCATCGAATCCTGTTGTTTACCATTTTTTATTCACTAAGAAGCATTATGTCTGTCTTGTCCACTCATCCATCCACCCACCTACCTAATGAAGTGAGGAAGGAGCATGGTTGAGGAAGGGAGAAGGATGGTTGAGGAAGGGAGAAGGGTGGTTGAGGAAGGGAGTAGTAAGAGAAGGAGGGTTGAGGAAGGAGAAGGGTGGTTGAGGAAGGGAGTAGTAAGAGAAGGAGGGTTGAGGAAGGGATTAGTAAGAATAAGGTGATTGAGGAAGGGAGTAGTAAGAATAAGGTGGTTGAGAAGGGAGAAGTAAGGGAAGGGTGGTTGAGGAAGAGAGGAGTAAGGGAAGGGTGGTTGAGGAAGAGAGGAGTAAGGGAAGGGTGGTTGAGGAAGAGAGGAGTAAGGGAAGGGTGGTTGAGGAAGAGAGGAGTAAGGGAAGGGTGGTTGAGGAAGAGAAGAGTAAGGGAAGGGTGGTTGAGGATGGAAGAGTGGGGAAGGGGAGGAAAGAATTAGATGTTGATGAGAATGAGAGATAGAATGGGAATGACTAATAACAGACAAGAAGGGGAATTAAAGTGGAAGAGGAATTAAATAGAAGTAAGGAGAAAGGAAGAGAGACAGAGAACACTGGATGAAAATAGAATGAAAAAGGAAGACAGAGAGGGAATAAATATGCAAGTTAAGAGAAGGAAGAGAAAAAGAGGGAAAGATGAAGAATGTGAAAATGAAGCAGAAAAGAGAGAATGGGGAACGAAAGGAAGCAAGGAAAAGAAAAGAGATTAGAGTAAAGGAGGAAAGAAGGGAGAATATGAAGGAGATACAGAACATAATAATAAAGGGAGGCAGCGAAGGAGAAGGACGAGAAGTTTATTATGTTACTCTAAACGAACACATAAAAATAATTAAGAGAAGAAAATTTAAGCTGGGATAATACTGTATACCCAGTCTTCAGAATACAAGAGAGAGAGAGAGAGAGAGAGAGAGAGAGAGAGAGAGAGAGAGAGAGAGAAAGAGAGAGAGAGAGAGAGAGAGAGAGAGAGAGAGAGAGAGAGAGAGAGAAAGGCAAGTCCCATTTCACTATATGATTTGACAATTATTTCATACTTGTAATTTCAGTGTCACCAGTCAGCTCTCCGTATTACACACACACACACACACACACACACACACACACACACACACACACACACACACACACACACACACACACACACACACACACACACACACACACACACACACATACACACACACACACACACACACACACACACACACACACACACACACACACACACACACACACACACACACACACACACACACACACACACACACACACACACACACACACACACACACACACACATAATACCAACAGAAATTTGTATTTTATTTCCTACACCACCACGCCACACAGTCGTCATATGCCCCTTATGACAACAACAACAACAAACAACAAACAAACAAACAAACAAACAAACAAGCCGCTTAGAGTACGACCACCACTGCACACAAAAAAAAAAACATCCCATTTTATTTTATTCTTTCTCTCTCTAGGGAGCTAATACTTCGCAGAGCCTCACTAAGCCTCTCATTAGGAGTATATGATTGGCTCTGAATTTACTTTTTTCTTGTGTGTGAGAGAGAGAGAGAGAGAGAGAGAGAGAGAGAGAGAGAGAGAGAGAGAGAGAGAGAGAGAGAGAGAGAATGTTGAAGATAATTGACAAGAAAGAGGAAAGGAAAGAAGAGAAAGGAATAGGAAAGAGATATCGCTGGGCAGGAGAAGAGGAATGAAAAAAGAAAAGGGATAATAGAAAAATAAAAAGAGAAGAGAATAAGAGAGTAAGGGAAGGAAAGAAAATCGTTAAGCAAAAGATATGAAAAGAGAAAAAGGGAGAAGAAAGGATGAATAGAAGGGCAAGAAAATGGAAAGAAGAAGGAGTAAGGAAAAGCAAACCAATAAAACGAATGGAAGGCTTGGGAGAAGTGAATTGAAAGGAAGGAGGAGAAGGGAGGGAAAGAATAAAAGTAGGAAGGGAAGTGAGCGGAAAGAATGGGAGGAAAAAATGGTTGAAGAAGAAACCTGATACGAACAGATAGAGAGAAAAAAATACATATACAGTACACACATACAGAGCGAGAGAGAGAGAGAGAGAGAGAGAGAGAGAGAGAGAGAGAGAGAGAGAGAGAGAAAAAATGCCAACCAAAGAGTGTATTAACAACAACTATTCCACATCTTAAGAGTATAAGGGAATGTCCAAAATGTGTGTGTGTGTGTGTGTTTTAACTCTATAACTACAAACTGATATAATGGGTTCAGATTACAAAACACAAAGTAAAGATTAAATTCAAATATAAGTAAATAAATCTGTCTCACAAAATACAACATGTAGACTATGCAGTATTTATATATAACCCAAATGGACGTGAATTAAGCTCAATTTAACCAGCCATTTACAACCCAACTCCGGTGTTTATTGCCCAGCGGTGGTGGGTGTTGGTGGACATTTACTGTAAGTGTTCTCATCAGTGTTAGGATTCTCATTTAGGTCATACACTCTCTCAGTTCAGAGATACTTACTCTATATACAGTATAAATTAAGGGTTCTCATTTGTACCATAACAAGGACCAAAAACAACGTGATGAATATAACGAAACTAACTCTTACCCTAACGCTAACTCTCTCTCTCTCTCTCTCTCTCTCTCTCTCTCTCTCTCTCTCTCTCTCTCTCTCTCTCTCTCTCTCTCTCTCTCTCTCTCTCTCTCTCAGAAAGATGAGAAAGAGAGAACGAGCGAGCGTGTGCCGTACCAACATAAAGGGGCGAAAAGGGGAAGGAGAGAGATGGGAAATGAAGGGACACCATCTACAAACATCCTAGTGGGCTGATGAAGGAAAAGGAGGAGGAGGAGGAGGAGGAGGAGGAGGAGAGGGATGGTACTTTGATCTTGTCCCCTCCTGACTGTCCGTTCGTTCACGTCTTATAATATATTCTCGGTGGGGGACTCTGGAGGCAGGAGGTGGTAGTGGCTATATAAATGGGAAATTGGGTGGATGATGGACGTGTGAGTAGATGGATGGATTTGCAACTTATAGATGGATGTATATGGATATGTGTGGATGGAGTATAGCGAGTGAATTGGTTTTCTTTATACCGTCAACTGGATGGATGCATAAGAAATGACAGGAATCATGGTTAAAATCAGGAAGATATTTTTTTCACACAGCACAATTATAATGATATATTTTGGATATTATATAAGCGAGAGAAATTTTCGAAGAGAGTAATGGAGAGATAAAAAGAGAAGGAGGGAAGTAGACAGATAAGGTAAAAAAAAAAACATGAAAAGGAAGGGAAGAAAAATAGAAGGAAATGAAATAGGTAGAATAAAATGGATAGTGAGCAAAGGAGGAAAAGAAATGAAGGGAAAGAGAAAGAGGTTTGGTAAAAAGGAACGAGAGCAAGGGAGAAAGGGGAGGGCATGAAGAAGTGTTAATGATAGAGATACGAAGAGCAAGGGAGGAAAGGAAGGAGAAAGGAAAAGTATGTAATCAATGGAAAAAAGAATAACATGAAGTAAGGGAAGAGTTGTAATTTACACAACACATAAAACGATGACAGAAGAGGTGAAAGTTAACAGGAGTGGGAGGGAGGGGACACTTGTTGTGGTCGATTTATCATAAATTGGATGGACACAGTAAAACTCCAATTAAACCAAAAAAAGGAAACAGTTAACGGCAGATCAGTGTTTTCTGTGTGTGTGTGTGTGTGTGTGTGTGTGTGTGTGTGTGTGTGTGTGTGTGTGTGTGTGTGTGTGTGTGTGTGTGTGTGTGTGTGTGTGTGTGTGTGTGTGTGTGTGTGTGTGTGTCACTCTCGGTTTGTCCTCACAATTTTTCTGTATTTTCGTTTTGGTTTTCCTTTCACCTAATTGCATTCATACACTTTTCATTGTGTTTTCTCTTTCAGACACTTCAGTCATTGTTTCAGGCATTGCACAAAACACAGCTTTATTTCTTTTCTATAGTTTACATATTTTTCCATCGGTATTCGTTTTTTGGTTTGGTATATTTTTGATATGTTTGAGTATATATATGTCAATCATTCCAATACCTAATTAACAACTGGTTCCACACCCAAGACAAGCACTACCGACTCCCATATAGCTAGATACATTGCATTATATATCCTATAAAATCCGCTGTATGATGATGGCCATGGGAGATGTGTGGTGTGTGGTGAAAATGTAGACTATTATTGAGATGTGTGTTTACGATGTGTGGATGTTATTGTACGTTACTTAGTGAAGAGTTATCGTAAACCAATTGTGTCCATTTCCAGGAAGACTGCCGGACACTCTGACAGAAAAATATATATATATATCGCATTGCCACTGTCACTGAGGGTCTCGTTTTATATATTATTTTTCCGCTACAGTAAACGTGTCAAGAGGCAGGTATACAGTGACAAAAACATATATATATATATATATACAATGTCAAAAAAATCTGGTATATAGACCAATGACCATTTACAATTTTACACCAAAAAAAACATGGACTGTCATAGAGTGCGGCATTTTTTTCCATTTTCATTCTCTTTTCCATTTTCATTTTCTCTTCATGGGTAAATGTGAGTCGTTAACAAAAACTATTTGCATTTCATTTTGTTGTTTAAGAAAAATAACATTCAAGAGGAAAGAATTTGTCAGGAAAAAGGGGGGGCTGCTGCTTATTTCGCCTCCTTCTTACCTCGTCCACCGGCCAACTCGCCTAGGTACTCTACACAGTGCACACTACTTAGCTAAATGAGAGAGAGAGAGAGAGAGAGAGAGAGAGAGAGAGAGAGAGAGAGAGAGGAGAGAGAGAGAGAGAGAGAGATCGACGTTGAAACACAGGACCTATTTTCTGCCTCCACAAGTTACCGTTGTCCATCTCCATAGCGCCACTAAATGCTTTCCTCAGTCACCAAGCACGCAGGGAGGCAAGCAGGCAGGCAGGCAGGTAGGCAAGCAGGTAGAGAGCAAGGTCTAATAAGATCTTGGTAGAGAGGTGACCCCAAACTTCCTTCTGCAAGTGATTTTTCCTGTCTTTAACACCCACATAGAGAACACATAGCGTGACTGAAGAATGTAACTCCAACACTCTCTCTTCTTCCACTCCCCTGCAGTACTTATTCCCGTATCCTACTCCCATTACCTCAGTTCCATTCCTTCTTTTCCATCCCACCAAACAGTTTCGCCCATTTCAATTGACCGAAAATATTTGGTAATACATCTATTCGTGTGATATTGTGGGTTTTCTTCACCTTGTCGACGTTCAAGCCAGTGTAAATTCCCCTTACCCTTCTCCATTCCAAACAACCTGACCCCATCCCAACACACTCACTCTTAACTTTACCCTGCTCCACTCCACACAAC
This sequence comes from Petrolisthes manimaculis, assembly GCA_034508575.1. Taxonomy (NCBI): domain Eukaryota; kingdom Metazoa; phylum Arthropoda; class Malacostraca; order Decapoda; family Porcellanidae; genus Petrolisthes; species Petrolisthes manimaculis. The sequence goes on from JAWZYT010004313.1 coordinate 48,133, forward strand.
CCGTACATTCCCTCCTAACTTTATCCCCTCCTCCTAACCTTACCTCTCCTAACCTTACCTCTCCTCCTAACCTTACATCTCCTCCTAATCTTACCTCTCCTCCTAACCTTACCTTTCCTCCATACCTTACCCCTCCTTCTCTCCACCTAACCTGAAACTTTCCAGCCATGCAACCGTTCACAAAACAGTAAAGTGGTTTGCATCCGGTGGCCGAAACGACTGCTTACATACCCATTCCGGTCTGTGCTAACGGGTGTAGTGTGTGGATGTGACGATCGCTGTGGTGTGTCGTGTGTTGGGGGATTATGTGCACCAATAACCGAATTGGCATGATTTTATCGACAAATGTTATGCTGGAATCTTTTCTGTTTTCTCTGTCTCTTGCGTATTGAGGAAAATAGTCGGTATATTCAAGTAATCTGATTAATATGTATCCACATGTTGATATGAATATTATACCCACGTTTTGAGATGAATATACGAATACATTATACCCATATTACCCACATGTATAGATGAATATATACCCACGTTCTGAGGTGAATATACAGTATACCCATATTACCCACGTGTTAAGATGAGTGAAAACATAACCTTACACAAACACTAGAATTATAAATATAAGAAGAAAAGAGTGAGCTTTGTAACCTGATAGTGAAGTACTATAAATTTCTTCAAACTATACTTTTTTTTCTTGCCAAACTCTCTACTTTAAAAACTCCGCATGATGGTAATTGACCAGGAATAATTTATTCATGAAATCATCAACACTTACGGGAGTATCACGTATAGCGAAATTCTGGAGCAACTGATTCCCCCAAACTATTCCAAGCAACCAACAGGCCACCATTATTTTTGTTGACCCAGCCCTGTTTCCTGGCATACTCTGGAGGAATCAAGGCACTCTCAAATGTATGTACCCTACCAAAAGTATAATATATATAATCCTCTTAATTAATGGGAGATTCTTTTGTTGGTGAATTGGAAGTTTTTTATTCCTCCAAATTCTGCCACAAAAACAGACACCCTCAATGATACGAATAGGAGACCAATTTCGTGGAATAGTTTGGAGGAATCAGCAACCTTCCAATTTACAAACATGAGAAAATCTCCCCTTAAAAGAGTTCTTCCCACACACCCAGAAAGTTTTGGTGGGACTTGCTTCATGTTGGCTGGTAATAAGTGTGTTAATGAGACCTGGCGTAATTTGAGGCGAGGGAGATGAAGAGGAGAGAGTTCCAAAATTTCAATAATGAGGTAAAGTAAGGATCATATGAATGGCTGTGGAAATGAGAGAGAGAGAGAGAAAGAAAGAGAGAAGAGATGAGAGAGAGAGGAAAAAAAATATTATATCTCCATATGATTATTTCCCCAATTACCACAATCAAGTAACTTTTTTGTGGAGAGAGAGAGAGAGAGAGAGAGAGAGAGAGAGAGAGAGAGAGAGAGAGAGAGAGAGAGAGAGAGAGAGAGAGTACAATTCCCTCCACATTATCATTTCCCTTATTACCATAAAATAACTTTCTTGTGAAGGTAATAAAGGGTAATTTCACCACCTAATGAGACTCATAATAACACACATTACAGTAATATATATAACACTGTGGTCTAATCTCCAAGTGAGGACGGTTTCAGGTCACCTTTCAGTCTTGCCAAATTTGCTATTATTCTACCACCAGTGTAGCCAATTAAGTTATTATATCCAGTGTTGCCAATGTAGCTATTGTTTTACCTCCAGTGAAAATATTATAAAAAGTGAATTACCCCCATAATAAGTATAATAAAACTGATCCCACTTTGCCTTTAACTACGATATAACGCTAATATAACTTGAGTATAATATAACGAATATAACACAGGTTATTAAAGAGACCCTCGTGAGAACACATGAGAAAAAGCCAATAATAGTCATAAGAAAGGAAAACCAAGTCGTTGAGAGGGACAAAACTGTGAGTAAATTGGATGTAGACGGCAGCATAAATTCGCGTCCATCTCGTGTATTTAATAATGTTAATATGACCAGATAGTTGCGTTCTGAACCAGTTTTTATTCCACCAACATACGTAATTTACCATATGAGAACTACTGTACGTAATTTACCATATGAGAAACTACTGTATATCTGTCATCTCTGCATTAAAATTGTACTACAACCAGAAACCCGAATGAAATAACACATGATAATTAAGCTCGTAATGGGAAAGTGTTGGTAAATACGGAACAAAAATTATTCTGTCAAATTATTTCAAGCAACAGGCCACCATTGTTTTTGTTCATCTGGTCATGTTTCCTGGCATACTTTGGAGTAATCAAGGCGATCTAATGTATGTACCAACAGTGTATTTTTAACCCCTCTAAGTTTGGATCGGTGACTCAAGCCGTAATTACTACAAGTTGATGAGGGTTCGAATAAGAATTCATGACCTCGATTGTAGCTATATATAATTCCATAAAGTATTACAGGGCGCGTCCACACGTGTGCTTAACATGAACACTTCTGACAACATGTGTAAAAGCTGGATTGCAGCAGTAGTTAGATAGATGTATACAAATATATGCGTCGTTTATTTGTTAGAGCACACGTCTCTAAGCATCCACGGTGTCTCGTCCACTTCAGTGCTGTATACATGTTGGCATCTGCTTCTCCCAATATTACCTGGACACAACATTTCACAACATGATAACGGCTTGTTCCTAATATGTTTCTTACATGTTACAAGCGCATGTTTGAGCACCTGTGAGAGATGGAGGGAAATAGGCAAGAGGGGAGAAATGGAGGCAAAGAGTGGAGAGAATGAGACAAGAAGGGTAATAATATGTCGGAAAAGAGAGGAGAGAAGGAGACAAGAAGGGAAGATGTAGGTAAAGAGAGAAGAGAAGAAGGCAAAAGATGAGAGATGGAGGGAAAGTGGAGAGAGAAACAGGCAGGAGAGGAGAGATGGAGGCAAAGAGGAAAGAAAAAGATGCTAGAGGGGGAAGATGTAGGTAAAGAGAGGAAAGAGATTGAGGCAAGAGAAGAGAAATAGACGCAATAGGGAGAGATGGAGGTAAGAGGTGATGGGATGGGAGAGGGAAGGGAGGAGGAAGGACACATTTAAAAGTTGAAATTGAGGTCGATAAGTGAATTTGGATGCAGGAATTGGGGTCAACAACAGTGACGTGATGGAGGCCCACCTTTTATCATGTTTTCTAATTAATTAAGAGATGCAGCGTTATTGTCGGTTAGTTTGGAGGCTACAAATTCCACCAAACTATTTCAACCAACATGCAGGCCACCATTATTTTTGTTCATTTGGCCTTGTTTCCTGGCATACTTTGGAGGAATCAACGTGTTCTAATGTACTCCTTAATTAAGAGATGCAGCGTTATTGTCGGTCATTTTGGAGGCTACAGCTTCCTCCAACCCATACCACGAAACAAAACAACCAAGAGCCACACTGAAGTCATCCGATGGTTTCTCTGGAGGTTTTGGAGACACCAGAAGCCCCCTAATTTCCCCAAAACATATATGTGAATTGTTTTGCCCCTCCACTTAAATAAGGGACCCCGTCATGTAGTCAAATATTTGGAGGTTAGTGAGTCCTTCAAATATTGCCACGAAACACCACCTATATTGAAGGAGCTTGTTGTTTCCTGGCATTGTTTGGAGGAATCAGTAGCCCTCCAATTTCCCCACGAGAAAACCCACCACTTAACAGCTTGGAACTCGAGTTTTTAAAGTTGATCGTATTTTCTTCCTTCTTTCATCGTCTTTCTGAATTTTCTTTTTACTGCAATTTAAACTTCACTTCATCTTTCCTTCTCCATTTCGGTGTTTTTATTTCTGTTATCTTTTCCGTATTTACTCGTCTATTTGTAATCTGTATCCTTCTTTATCTATCAATCCTTCTTTATCCCTATCTGTCTATATAACTACTGTACCTACCGGTATATGTCTATCTATCTATCTGTTTATCTATCTGTCTATCAATCTGTTTATCTATCTGTCTATCAATCTGTTTATTTATCTGTCTGTTTGTATGTATGTATGTACTGTATATAATTCTGTTTATCTATTTATCTATCTGTCTCTCTATCTATCCCTCTCTCACTCACCTATCACCTCTCTCTCCCATTCACCAATTTGTAATCTATTTCCCTCTAATCCTCTTATACTCTTCTCTTTTCTCCTTTATTTACCGCAGTCCTCGCTTCACCCCTCCTTCCCTCCTTCCTTCCTTCCTTCCCCATTAAGGACCCTGTGATCGTGCATGAGAATTGGAGGCTTCTGATTACTC